>CAJNJA010083820.1:12500-20612 GCA_905231915.1 Symbiodinium necroappetens | reverse complement strand
TAGGAATCTGCTCGTGAAGCTGTCGCTCCTCGGCTTTGGGAAGGCCGCTTCTTCTTTGTTCATGCGTCGTAGACGATTTTAAGAATCGTTGCAAGACATCACAAGTGCGAGGATCTTTGCAGGCAGCCCGAACTTACTTGCGGATCCCCAGGCCAACCTTCATTGAACCCTGCACACCTTCCATCCGACGCCTTGAACGCCCGAAGATCGGAAACATAAAACAAGCACTTCTCTCTGTTGCAGCCGAGGAGTCCAGATCCCGAAAGGCGCTTTCTCCATCCGCTTGGATCTGGAGTAGCTCCTTTTTTGCAACCAGTGCTTCTTCGGGCGGATGCTGAAACAATTTCCCCGTAGCTCGGCGTGTTTGGGCTATGGTACCAACCAACCCCCCCAAAAAAAACACAAAAAAAAATGTTCCAAAACCCGATGTGCCATAGCTCAGAAACGATGAAAAACTATTTATAGAACTTGGGTTAGGGTTTGGGGTTACGGGTGAAATATTCGCTTTACCTTATTGGAGTCTCCAACCATGTTGTACTCAAATGTACATACAATATACAACTGCTTAAGTATGGTATATACTTTATAGCTGTGCTGCTGCTGGCTTCAAGCGCAGTGGTTTGTCATGGTGCATTACGGTGTCTTCTCCACAAGAAAGCAACCGCTAACATTCCGGAGCAAAAGTAATCAAGTACGTTGATCTTGTCTGGTTTCGGAACAAAGTCAGGATCGTTTTGTAACAAGCGCTGGTGTGTTTGTGACTTCTCGTGTTGAGCTTGCTTGTGTTTTTATTTCGTACACGGGACATGGAACAAGCACGTGTTTAATTTCGTCCCTACACTTGTGCAGGATGAGAGGCCTTCTTGTCCTTGTTCTGCTCGTTGAATTCATCCTTGTGTCTTTGACGATGTATCGTTAGTCTTTGTATTTTCTCGACAAGCATTGCATGTCTTCCAGCTCCCTTCAAAAATAAGCGTCGTTTCTTTGACTGTATACTCTGCAGAAAAAAACTGAGCATTGAGAACGAATCACGCAAAAATTCAACATCATAATAAGAGCGCTTGCCATTGCAATAGCAATGCTTGAAACAACAACTGTCTGCTACTTGCTTGCAACGATAACATATTCTTCTCGTCACAACCACATCTGGTTCATACATGGTCCAAAATCAGCAAATTTCCCATCTACTTTTACTGGAAGTACCCTTAATGCAATAACTCTATGTACACTCGTAAGAGCTTTCCTTTTCAGAAGACAAGAACATAAACAAGCACTGGTTACTCAAGATTTAACGAGACACACAACGAACCGCAAAATTGCACACCCATGCTGTGCTTGTGAATCTGTAGAACACTTGAGGCGCTCTTGTGTTTGTTTCAAATTGTGTTGTTTGCCTAACGGATACTTGTCAATCCATACTGGAAGATTTTGCATTGATTCTACTTGCTTCTCCAATTTTTGTCAATTCACTCGCTTCTTCTGGTGGTATCTTGATCCCTCTTTGTCCTCATCCCGTGTCACCTGTTGCTATGTCTCCTGGTTGAACCACCATCAAAATAGTTTGTCTTAACATGTTTCGGCCATCTTGGATAACACCGCGACCCATGCGAAAGCTGCTGCGATTCGCAGTAATGTGCACCAACACATCATATCTTCAGCGTTTGCTGTCACAGCGGTTGTTGGCAGAACCTTCCGCTGGGCGCTTTGGTCGCTGCCACTTCCCATGAATGTCATGCACTGACGGGATTCAGAGACATATGAAGGCAACGTGGTGCACCTCGAGCGCGGGCTAACCGTTTCTTACAATTCCACCTAGCGTGTGCCAAAGTGCTTGGGGAAAAACTAGAACTCTATAATCTATAACTCGAATACCGTAAACGGAGGTTCCGGTCGAACTCCGGATCAGGTGCGAAAGTCTCCTCCCCCGCGAGGTTGGAGCAAACGATCCGAAGCAAGTCGCCCTCCTTGCATGTGATCTAGGGTCGCAGGGGCAACGGCATTTGTGGATTGTAATCATGTCGCAGGTTTTGGGGGTTTGAGAGTTTTGGTCGCATGCGGTTTAGCAAGGATTGGCGATGATTGGCGGCTAAAAGCGCTGCGCGGTCTCGCAGGGATTGGCACCTACCAGTACTTGACCGAAACTCTACGGAAGTTGCTGCCTGTGTCCGGCCCTGGCGAACCGCGTCACGAGTCTCGAAGCGCAACCCTCACTTCCCTAAACCCAACCCCAAACCCCTTTTCTGTGCGACGCGCTACGTCCTGGCGCGAAACCCCCACTCGCGACCCTGGTGACAGACCTGGTGTTACCCCGCTGGCCGATTCTATAAGGTTGCGGAACTAGTGGAGTCAGGATGACCCCCACGGGATAGCGTCCAATCGCACGCGCATCTTACACAAACTCTAATTACACGTTTAGTTTGGAGGCGGAAACAAGAGAAAGTATGAGGCTTGGGGGTGTGGGTTTGACTTTTCGATGATTGACACTCAGACTCGGACAAAGCCGGGCTTGGGGGTGTGCGAGGTTTAGAGACCCGGCGTTTCCGGTTGTGGGAGCTTGATGATTCCGTCTTAGCAGACACAGTCCACATGCGCTCCCCGTTGAATTGAAAAAGAAGAAGGCTTGCGCTGTGGGTCTGTGAGCTGGGACCAGGGTTGGGTGCTTTACATTACAGCAGCGAGACGAAGGAGGAAACTGAAACAAGGATACCAGATTGGCCCCTGTGCTTGTTACTACAACTCTGCTCTCACAGATTCATAGAAGCTACTAATCTGCGTCTGATGTCTGCCCACCCAAGTGCCATGAGATCCCGAGGCATCAACCCTCACTTCAACAGTACCAAAGTAGCGATGGGAACTTCTTCGCCCCTCTAGCCGGCTTTGCTCATATTCCCTTGCGTTTCGGGAGTCTTACAAACTTAGGTCTCCGCGGATCATCTGCCATGTTTCCAAGCCATCAGCAGCAACGCAAAGAGGGGCGACGCCACGGTCATGGAAAAAGAGACGGCGCGCCTTTACGGGAATGGTGTCTTATGCCCTCAGTCTATTCTTATCGGATCCTTAAAGGAGGGTGGTTCAAGCGGGGAGGGTCCTAGGGATCCTTAGGGAGCTTTACGGAGCGTAAGGGAGCCCTAGAAAAAATTGGGGATTATTGGGTTATATACCCCTCTTAGAACCCCCTCCCTTAAGGATCCCATAATATTCTCTTGCTCCCCAACACCAGCACCAGAAACCCGAAAGCCTGAGCCGTGTAAACCGTAGCCTGTGCCCTGCCCTGAACCAAACTTCGGCCTGAACGATAACTTTTCTTCGAACCCCAAACATAAAATGGCAACAGCTCTCCACAGCGAATCGAATAAAGCTTTTCCAACAAATCTAGAAGAACTTCTGGGGCAGAGTCCCAATTGAGCTTCTCCGAAGATGACGCCAGACGTTTGAGGAATTGTGCTCACTTCTCGGCAGATGTGTTCCAATACTCGCCCATGTCCTTGCAAAAGCGGACAACGAAAGTATCAGCTCAACGTTCTGAGCTGATTTGCTCTTTTCAAGCTGCCGTCCTATGGCATTTCCCTTCTATACAGCCTTGGGCTTGGTCGGCGCGTATTTTCATCCCGGTAAACCGTTGTGCTGCAAAAGTTGCAGATGACCACCCCCAAACTGGCCCCAAACAGACAAAACGTAAGCGAAACGACTCGTAAACGCGAATAGCAAAGAATTGCGAGAAGGCCTGGACACGGCTGATGATATCATCGGCACCATGATAAAAATCTCGACAAACCCGAAACCTGGAGAGCTTAAGTCTCGAACCCTTATAGTATGAAACTAGATCCTGAAACCCTACACTACACCTAAACCCTTAAGGTTTCGTAGTGGTAGTCGTAATCATATTTTCGTAGACCTCTCCCCACACGACCTTGGAAAGCCAGGCCGTCGGATCGCGCTCGTATTCCAGAGTGATATCGGCGTCGTGGCCGCAGAAGCACATCTCCTGCTCGTTTGGGTGTAGGGCGGCGAGCATAGTTTCGGGAATGTTAAGGAGTATGTTCAGAGTTGACATGGCTGAGGGCCTCAAATTCGTGGACCAGGTTGTTGCCAGGTTTTTTGATGGAGCAAAAAAGGAACAAACGAAACCCAAACCATCGCATGCCATTGCTGTAAGGTCGAAACACTTTCATCAGGCGTCAGCAACAGATGTCGTCATCTTCTTCATGCTCAGTACCATCACAATCATAGCACTGCCAGTCCTGGCAGTGGTCAGCACTATCACGCGACGTCGCCATCGTTACAGGCAACCCACCTTCTATAAAGTTGACACCCCCAGCTTCGATTCCACTGGAAACTTCAGGAAGAGCTTACATCGATGCAGTACTGAGCTGCTTGGACGCATAGGCCTAGGACTAGGATTTGTGAGCATGGTTCGATTCACTGTAAGATTTCAAGCGTCTTATTGAGCTGAGAGGTTGCGACTTGGACCGGGACCGGGGTATTCTCAGTCCACGAGGACTCCCAAGCTGAGGCCACACCCGTCGGCCCGGTTTCTGGAATCATGCAGCATCACTGCAAGTGATAGCTCCTTATACGCCCCGGCAGCTGTTGACCCCTGACATTGTCCGGCCAGGGCACTTCTGTCCCGTCTCGCGGCACAGGCTTCTGGCCTGCTTGAGCGTCCTCCACGGCGACGCGCATAAACGCCAAACAGTGCGTGAACGACCTGCCTCGCATTTTCAGTGAGGGAAATCATGTAAAACAACAACCCCCTTTCTCACTCCGGGTAACGGAGTTTTGGATCTGGGTTCTTGGGGGCTTGGAAGTACGGACAAGCCTGTCAGGCTGAAGACACATTCTGCCCACCGCAATCCCACATTTAAGAAGCTACTTGCAAGAAGAACACACCTAAATTAGGTCACAAAGGCAGCAAGGCTCAGCAAGGCCCAGCCAGGTTGCTCGGACTCCAAATATCCCGGATGCCGCAAGCGCAGGCGCCGCCTCCAGCCTGCAAGGACTGGCGGATTGGCCCGTTGTAGTGGCTAGCGGCCCTGCATGGCCTTCGAGCAGCTACTGGCGCTTCGAGTTTGGGTGTTTTATGCTTTTTTCTTCTGGGATTGGGGCTCTTGCATGTATCGATTCGAGCTGTTTCAAACGTGCTTACCTTCATGCTCCGCCTGCCGTTGCCCCTCCCGAAGGACAACTTGAGACTTCAACTCGCAAAAACCTTAATTCTATGCCGCGGGCTATGTACCCCAAAAAAGCCAAACGCGCACACAGTTCTTGATGGATCACAGCACGCAGACGCCGAATGTGCACCAGATGTCACCTAAGCGGTTTCCCAACACCCCAACACCCGATCAAATCCCACAGCTATCAGCCAACCCTCCCCCCCCCTCCCGAATGCAAATCTTTGAAAGCCCTTGAACCCACGCCTGCCCGCCCCAAACCCCTGGCGTATCCCCAGAACCCTCGTGGCCGAGTGTCGTTCAGTAGTGGATGGTGAACAAGGGCCTCTGCACAGCACCCCAGCACCAGGTCGTGACAGTTCCACCATTCCTGAGACAGGTTTCAGGGTGTGAGATTCAGGAGGTTGGTGGTGCGGGTTTAAGGAAATCTTGAGGTTTGGCTGAAGCGTCCTCTAATGAAGGTCCGCTTTATGCTCTCAAGGTCCAGCGATTCAGGGCTCGGCAACTTCAGGGTGCTGTTTCTATACGAGCTTCAGATGATTTGCACGAGAAGCAGAACCGTTATTGCCCTGACCTGTCCCTGAGGTTTGAGAGACCTAGCAGACCTAGCATATGATTCAATAGACTCCAATAGACATTTCAGGATTACGGGAGGTGTATAGACAGAAACCCGTTTGACGGGGTCTGGAATGAAAGCTTATTGTGGCCGAGCGGGTTATCTACACAGCTCCTGCTGCGACTACCAGTCTACTACCAACGTCGACTATTTACTGTTACCACCACTACTTCCATTACCTCTGATGCGACGAAGTGTCGTTCTACTTAAGCACGCCCATTAAACTCTACGCGCAACAACTATTAACAGTCCTGATGAAGGCCTGAAAATCGCTATAAGGCTATAAACTCAAAGCCTAAAGCCCAGTGTGCAATGCCACAAAGACCCGAAAAGACAACTGCAAAGAGAGCATCTCTGTCGACCGACTCCTCCGGCCTTTCCGGCCGCTCCTCTCCGTCCTCGCTTCCGTCTTCTCTGAACCAAACCTTCAGCTCCTGCACACGGACACGAAGTCTAAAACCGAATCATTTTCTATGCTAGAAGTATAAACCGCCTGATTGAGCATCTCAGTCTATTGGTCCTGGCCGGTCTTCTGCGTGACCCTGCCCTTCATGCGTCGGCCATCTTGAGTGCTGGCCGGAATGAGGAAAATCCACCAGCCGACCTCAACCTTGATCGGGTTAGGGTTTCAGCATGCGCAATCGGCTGCAACGAATATTACTTGATCAGGCGTGCAACGAGCCGAACCCGACCGAAAAGCCGCAGGTGTAAGGTGAAGGCTGCGAAGGCCTTACAGAGTCTTCCGATCTACTTCTGACACCGAAAAAAAAACAACTGCAAGATTCACCTCGAAGAACTTCGAACAAGTAGCTACTCGTCAAGTGAATCATGTCACGTAACTTCAGAACCTGTCGCGGACGCTGGATATCTGCAGCACTCCGTCAGGCATCGGAGTGGCAATGTTCGGAATTACTTAATGCAGTTTGAGTTCGTGTTCGACATGGTAGCTGAATTCTGCACTACTTGGGAGAACACCTATATTCACCCTGTCTCCATGCCCTACATCAGCAGAGTCTAAAAGAAAAGTGTCGTCAATATCGCGAACCATGCAGGTCGTTAGAGTGGTAATGCGGTGAAGACAGTGATAGCGGTGGTGTCGTTTTGCAGCTGGCTTCGCCGTCGCGGCGGTACCTGTGTAGTGTTCTGCCCTATGACTACATGACCCTTTGAATTTAGCAACACCCCACCTCGTCCCAGTTGACCGGGAAGCCAACAAAGCGCGCAGACCCATCGAACTTCGGCGGCTGGAATGGGTAGGCCGTCCTGCACGGTTTCCGACAGACTCTGTCTTTAGGCCTGAGGTTTACTGATTCGTCGAGATGGGCGACTATGTGCTGGGCTCCGGTCAGACATGACACGCGTAAGACACCGCACAGCTCCCGTTCTGGAATGAAAGCGCGCCGTCATCGAAAGTTGTGGCAAGGCTAAGTCTCCAAATATTAATGAAGAGAGGGTTGTGGGCCACAGGATGCGGCGTTCAGGGCAGGAAACCCTGAGCCATACACATCGATGTCGTTACTCCTCGCTCCCCTCAACCTCTAAGCCTGAACCTCAACCCGAGAGCGCACTCACTCTGGAGGAGTCTTCTGCCCGCAAACAAACGACCTATGGCTTTGGGCGTTTCTTGAGCTATAGGGCCTACGTAGGGGATGTAACGATCAGGGCCTTTTTGGTCGCAGAGGCTTATAAGGGCAGTCCAGAAAGCACGCCCGGAAGGCCTGAACAAATCAATCCACTGAACAGGGCAGGTAGTTCAAACACTCCAACATTCGGGTGCACGGAACCCACGCTGCAACCGTCATCTCCAGGCAAGCGACGGAAATTGTAGCCAGTAGACCAAGTGGGCCCCTTGTAAAGGCCCCTGCCTGAAAGCTCGAGCTCCTACTTCAGGGCCCCCAGACCCCCAAGAGTACAGAAGGTCCAGGGTTTTTGTGCTGTCGGCGTTAGCCTCGAAGTCCGTTACCGTTATGGCTACCCTCCCTATAGAATGCGCTTCAGAGAAACCCAAACAAAAGCAACCAGGCTTCTAGCACTAGGGAAAGTAATCAGGGACCCCGGCCGGAGATGGTAGAGCTGCAGGCTTTCGCTGGTAGGCTGCTTGAGTCGGATTATACCAAGAACAGCCGTCGAGACTCTTGATTCTTTGCTGTCGATGTTCCATAGATTCAAGTCACGGACACGATCCGCGCTATGGCTAGAATTACGAACAACCCGATGCAGACTTACTTCTTTGTTGGTCTCGCAGGTGTTTATTTCGACGACCCTGCACCGCAAAGTAGTTTGCATTTAGGTCTGCAGCTGTTGCAAGCCCGTGGTGGACAAAGC
>CAJNJA010083820.1:0-10000 GCA_905231915.1 Symbiodinium necroappetens | reverse complement strand
TTTAGTCACTGTGCATAGTTTCGTCGTGGCTGAAAGAAATCGCCTTAAGATTTGGGTTTGGAAGTACTGCTGATTGACCCAGGGCTAATCGATTTGCCACAGTCAGGACTCAAGGAAGGAGCCTTCAACCGAAAAACCCTCGATGTTGGGATCCAACTGAGCTGAGCCACGCCTCCTCCTCACATCCCCATAGCCTCCACTCCTTCTTCAGCCGCTTCAGAGCCATGCTGGCTGGCTTGGTCAAGTCTTAAGCCCTCGGATCTCAGAGGTTTGTGTCCTTTTGTGGGTTTGGGGATGCGGCAGCCAACGTCAGATGCCACAATGCTACATTCCTGTCATCCGTCCATGTCTTGCAGCGTGGGATGAGGTGCAGCTGCGGGACACGCTACGCACGCCACTTCAACTATGCGAAACCTAGATATCCACGCAAAGCAAGCGAGCCCGCATGGTGCCAGTGCGAGAGCAGACTGGAAGCCTGGAGAGGCTGAGCCTCGGCCTACAAGCCCTACCTGCTTGACTTCGGGCTCGTTTTCTGAAAGTACTGGCAAAAGCCGGGACGCTTCACGACACCATATTATTATATCTATTATATGCTCGGGGTTCAAGCGAACAGAAATTTGCCTGATCAGTCTGGTGGTTTGGGTGGAAATCAGGAAATGGCGATGACGGTGTGTACTTGGCAAATGCTGAACTGTCCTTTGTACCTCATTTATCATCTCACACCGTAGCAAGTTTCCAAGCTGCGTGAGCATGTCCTTAAACCTATCGCACAAATCAGTGACCAACAAATAAAAGCTACAACATCCACGAATCTTGTGAATATGATGGCGGCCAAAACCCATGAGGGTAGTACGGACAGCTTTCGAGGACCGCTGCGACACCAACCACTCATTGTGCGAGCCAACCTCCAAGGCTTAAAATATGCTGCTGATAGCTTTAGATTCTCTCGGCTGCCAGTTCTTTGTGCTTTTTTGCTGTTCTATCTGTAGCCTACCTACTTCGATAAGTACCGACGCCCCAAACCTTTAAGTTAGGGCTTGTAATGCGGCATCATTTTTGCATTTTTGCCCTCTCGCTTTGGCATGCCAGGACCTGCATCAGCAGTCGGGGTCGTGGGTGTTGGCTTTCGGGTTATATCCTATGGAAGCTAGAGAGCTCTGACATTCAAAATGTAGTTTCGGGCTCGCTCGTGTATTCCCTTTCAGGATGACTCATAAACGCTCTTGACCGTCAACGGCTACTTCCCCTAACCCTAAACGTTCCACCTTGAAGCCTAAAAAGAACCTGAGTGCTCAAACTCCAGCTCTGCAAGACCCCTTCTCCTTGGACTCCAGATACCGGGTATCTAAAATTTAATGGACCCCATTTAGTGAACCCAAACGCTGAAACCCCAACCCCACCTCACCCTCAACCGTAAACCTCGAGGTGGACCGCTAAGCCGCTAAGCACCACACTCAGAGCGGAAGCTGTCCCGTGGGGTCCACGAGCGCGTCACGGTGGAGGCCTTTGCAGCTGGCCGGCTCCTTAGCAGGTTTCGGCGCTGTCGGACAAGCCAGGCGATGTCAGTGGTGCGCGGTCAGTTGAGGTGAAACACTTCAATCAAAGTTCCGATTATTCACAAGGGCTAAAGAAGGATCCAGAGTTTTTTGTTTTCGGGCTTTCGACACTCACACTCGCACGCAGCAGGCAATGCTCCACACAATCCGCATCCAGACAGGCAGTGACCGAGCTCAGCACACACGCGCACACACACAACACAAAGGGGTTAAGGCTTTGGAGTCTAGAGTCCGACAGCTTTACGACTCCGGTGCACGGGGCTAGAGTCTATAGAGCTCAGGGCTCATTTTGGACTACTGGGCTTCGGGATTTTTGGGGGGCTTTATGACACGCAGACAAACTTGGCGAGGTGTTGCAGCGAGGGAGATGTTCCTTATACGGCCTGGGCTCCGCGTGTTGATTTCACTGTGAGTTGCTGAGTCGTCGCGGCCCCAGATCTATACTTCTGAGGATTCCGGGACAAAGTATGGATACGTCAAGTCGAACAAACACACGCAAAGTCGATACCATGCTGTGCAGTCCATGCCACTCTATGCGCAAACCTTAAACGCCATGTGCGCTGCCTTTCAGCAGTGAACTTGCATGTCCAGGCACTACCCAATCGAAATCGAACGAGGAAGAGACCGAGGACAAATACCACTCCTTCATCCAGGTTTGCGAGCGCTTCATGACAGCTGGAAGGGTGCCCCATGCAATCTAACAGGAATCTCACACGTGCCGAATAGCAGCCTACTGCACTGCTCCAAGAACCCAACTTGCTGCCAACTGCACTCTCCCATCGGGGCCATACCACACACCCAAAGCCCTGACAAAATCTGGACAATTGAAGGCGTGGCGACCAGGAAAGGTCATGTGCGGACACAGATCTGCGAAAAGCCCTGTTTAAAAGTGCCTGTCCCAGCTAGACAAGGGCATCGCTCCTTGTACTCCGCGAAGCTTAGCTCCACCTGTTTCTGCGAAGCGAGTTCTCGTGTTGAACTACGGCTTTGACACCATGTTTTCGGATTCCGGACTCTACGCGGCTTGGCGGCCAAAATACGGCGTCCTCAAGTACTTCAGGGTATTGTTCTCCCCTCGAGACACCACTCCACATGGTAGGGTTGACGGTTCAGTCACGGCTTGCTTCGGGGCTGAGGACTTCAGAAGGCTCTTGAGCCGTTGGAACATGCTTGTTGGCTGGACGAGTCCGCAATCCAGCACTCAACTCAAGGTCCCCACTCAGTACCATACCATGCCATATACCATAGTGTGCCCCCTTTGTTGGCTGGCACACAGGCCTTGGCTGACATCTCCTGCGCCTCCTTTGTGGGAGCTGATCGCCTGCAGCACAACAAAACCAGGAAACAGTCGCTAACAGTAGGCAAGTGAACCAGGTATACGGCTGAAGGTCACAAAGGTGTGGGCACCGCCAGTCATAAGGGCTAGGGGCGAAGTCGTAAAATGAACCTGCTCCTTCTTTCCTGTTGGTGTGGGGTTTACAGACAGAGCTTACTGTGGTTTCAAAAACCTGCTGGAAATGCCAGAAAATCCCTGGACACTGATGCGACAGCGAAACCGGCTTCCATCAATAGACCCCGGATTCAAGGCAGCCTGCACAGGTCTGCGGCCACATTCCTAACCTAGCTCAAAACAAGCACCCCAAAACATTATGCATCGGCACTGCAAAAAACCCCGACGATGTAACGACGAGTGTTGCAGTCACTGTGCCATCACCGTCAGTGTTGTAGTTCGGGGGGCTATTTCCCGAGTTAGTGCATTTGACGATTGGGTTTTCACGAAACGAGCTTTGCTGGCCTATCCCTCGACCAGCGCGCTCTCCCACGAAAACTCAACTTTTCAGGTTGCTTGCCGCCTCTGGTTCAGAGGTTCAGACCACTTCAAAGGACGAATCTTGTCAGTATAGAGCATCACAAGCAATTGCAGTCACAAATCTCACAATCGTAGTCTGCAGATCATGAGCCGAGCAGCTTCGGCCAATCCCCGAGCACGCTCTGGGCCAAGGGTGCCAGGTCGTAGGCACAACGGAAGTTGCCGTGATCCTCCGCAGGCTGAGGCTTGGCTCGGGCCCGGGCAACCTCCCTCCCCCCCCCCACCTCCAGCGCATGGGCGTGCGGGAGGCCCTCCAAAGCGAGGTCGGGTGTCCGAGCGTGGAGGATGACGCCTCCTTCGGCCTGGCGAAGTCTGAGGCTTAGGCTTAGCAAAGCTTGGCTTGTGGAGGCTTGAGCAGCGCTCCATGGGTAAGCGGCTAGCCCGGCTAGTCGTAACTCCACGCGCTTCAAGTTTCTTCGTTAAACCGAATCCTGCAGAGCTCCAGCCGCGGCGGAGAAGCCGCCCCCGCCCCCCAGGATGAGAACGTTGGATGTGGCGAGGTAGTCAAGGTCGCGCCTCGGCACAAAGGGAGAAAAACGCCGGCAAAACAAAACCGAACTATACAGTATGTATATGTATGTATATATATATATATGTATAATATGTACTGTATATACCTCGAAAACCTTAAATGTCTCCATGGTAACACCACCAAGGGACTCTGATGTCGAGGGGTTGAAAAGGCGTACAAGTTTCTGTTGAGGCTTTACGCAATGCTCAAGCCTTCAGGCAGCGCTTACACTGTCATGAACTCGGACTCCCCAGGGGAGGTCTCTCGGTTTGCAGTCGGTGCTCAGATCGCACAAAGGGCACGTGGCTATGTGTCACAGGCAATCTCTTCAGGTTTAGGACTGAGGTCAGGGGATGTTGGGGGCAGTTTCTGGAAATCCTGCGTTCAGATCCTTGCTCCGGAGCTCAGCATCTCTTTTTTTCTCCGCATCAGGCTGCGGTGTCGGGAAAAAGTTCTTAGTGAACAACAAATACACAATTGAACTATGCGCAGCGAGCCGCCAAGCCCCCAAAACAGGGGCTGTCTGCAGAATCGAATATCTGCATACGAGCACGAATGTTTTGAATATGTGGATGGGCAGATGTGCATGTACGAATGCGACTGTCTGCCTATGCACACGCCTACAATAATGCATTCCCTGTTGAAGCAAACCTTCGGGACGGCTGATGCTGCACAGGTACTACTTGCACAGCACCAATAGAACCTCCTAAATCTTCTCAGCCCTACCTCCATACACCTCGCGAGCCCCAGGCCGTAAACCATAGACTAGACAGAGGGTCCTGCAAATGCCGCCCTCTACACTTCGACTTGTTTGTCATGCCGTTGGTTTAACTTAGGGTTTAGGACTCAGGTTTGGGGCTGACGGCGAGAAACATGCACTGCGGGCATGCTGCGTACTTCTTTAAGGCGTTTCAACGTAACGCGCCCAGTCGGCAAGTCGGCACTCCTCCTAGAACTCCGCACTCAGGGAGCACATGACCTATGTAATGCAAGGTCAAACTCGAGAAGCTTGCGAGGGCATGTGCAGCATGTGTCTACTGAGAGAAATGGTTGCAAGAAGAGACACCTAGAATACACCTAGGGTGCAGAGACAACAAATGCCATTTCCAAAATAAGCGTCTGACAATGCATCAAACAGCTTGCCCTGTTGCTCGCTGCCGGCAACGAAACTGCGAAGATCTTTAACTTCGCAATTCAACTGGCACCTGCAATGCCTGCACTACGATTTGCGCGTGCTTCCGTTAGGCCCTGGCCCCCAGCAGCTCTTCGTCGAGATGTCGTGGTAGATAGACGTCCGTGCCTCGTGCCTCGAAGGCTCCAGTATCTTCCAGGAGCTCTTTAGGGCTCTTGGACAAAAGCTTGCCGCTGTCTCTTCCGCTCGTGTCGCTCGACTACCTGGCAGCCAGGTTTGGATAGTCGCAGAAGTTCGGGAGACAGGTTCAACATTGGTTCCTTGTGCCCCGTGAAATTTGTCCACAGCGGTTTGATTTCAGGCCGAAGCATATTATATGGCGAAAGGCCTCGATTCGTGCCGAAGCCGGACAGAACGCAGACCGCCCAGAGCTCCGTCGGCGGCGCTGTGCAGCAGCTGGCGCAAGGGACCTCAGTTGTCCTACGATTTGGAGTTTCAACCAAAACGTGTGCCAATTCCTGCGCGACGAATACAACAATGGGTTGCTACATAATGGTTCTGAAAGCAATTGTTTTGCTTACTATATTGCGGTTAACTATACTGGATTGGCAACGGGGTTTTGCAGCCTCTATAGACTCTAGCTGGCGTTTCGTGGACTTCGAGGCTCAAGGCTCAGCAGCGTATTCGTGATAGTGTTAACGGAGGCGGTGGTTGCGAAGATGCGGAGGACTGGGATGAGCAGGACTAGGATAAGTCATGAATGTGCACCGTGTCATGCTGATATCCAGTCGTCGCTTAGGGTGTTTAGGTCCCTCACGGCCACTGGCCAAGGGTCTTTGCACGATCTTTACATCTCCAAAAGGACAGGATTGATCAACTGGGGCTTCAGGGGCGGTCACGGGTGAGACCTCAATCTTCATTGATGGCGGGCAGTACGGCTTTGGCGAGCAGGGAGATCGGGGTCGGGGTTGCTTGGATGCCATGTAAAAGAACGCACATTGCAAGGTGAAACAAGTTCAGTGGCTTCCTGAGTGCATCACAATTTCATGTCGTCGCCAAAGCCCGAACCTGCCCTGTCCTCCACGTCCATCAAGCTGCGATGGCCCGACTACATAACAGCTCGGTCTAGACAAACCATTTTTGCAATAGTCTGGCTCGCTGTTTTGACCTCGTAAACGCTCATCAGAATTGGCGTCTTTGCATCAGTATGCTTCACACAGCGCAACCCGACTAAGGATCCGCGGAAACGATCTGAAGTCGGAAGAACACTCACAGGCAACCACCGCGAGCTGCTAAACATTACATTTAGAAAAGCAATGTCGTGTATCCACGGCCAGGAACCGTAGTAGAGATTCGAAGCTGGAGCCCTGACTACCATGAGTCTGCACAAACTGAGAAAGCCACCACTCTCATCACTTGACGATACTTGCAGAGCTAGGCCTCAGTACCCCAACCTGCCATGCCATATTCAATGCCATCATATTCGCTACTCACTTGTGCCGGCGGCTATTGCAACACATAAACTCATGTTGTGACGAATTTGCCCCTACCTGTTGCGTCACCAAGCAAAGCTTTTTGAAAAGGCACCGAAAGCCCTCCCGGTGTCTGCAGCAGCTGCGGCGACATCGAGAGTCAAGGTGTTTGCCGCACAGTCCCTGACATGCTTCTTAGTCAAGTGTTGCTTCCTTGCTGGGGTCGGATGTCCTGGTAGTCCTATGCGTGTGGCTATCAGCACTCCAATTATTTGCAGTTTGCACTTATGATCCATTATAAATGTGAACCCCTGGATTGTGAACGGTGGGAAGAAGTCGAAGAGGCCCCTGCCTGTGGCACCCGGTACCCTTGTGATGTGCAGACGTCAGCTTAGACAGCTTTGTTTTATCCCTGACATGCTTTCGACGGAAGGATTCCCTAGTAGGGCCGGCCGTGCTCAACACTAGCCATGTCGGGAGGTCTAAATGCATTGTTCGGGCGCACGCATGAACTCAACATGGAAAGCGTCCCCACAAGCTTGAAGGCTTGACCCGGAAAACAGTGTTTTAATCCCTAAGGCCAAACTCCGGAAGCCGAAACCCCCCACATTTCAAATCCCTGAAGCCATCAGCAGCGAAACCGTGGGACCTGCTCGCCATGGATTCCAATAAAAGCCTAGCGAGAGTAAGCATCATGGCTCTCCAGAATTGCAAGTTGGTGAGTTTTGTTCCGGCTGTGCGATGTTAAGGGTTTTCTGGGATCGTTTTGGCTTAAGTTCAAAGGTGTAGGCGTAGGGTTCAGGGCTGAGCCAATGGAGCACAACACAATACCAAAGCAGAAGGCGCATCCCCAAAGCAAAAGCTGAAGATTTTGCGCCACCACAGAATCCTTAAAATCCACTCCCCAATCCTCAGATTCGACCCAGGTGGGGCTCCCAGAAAATAGAATCCCAGTGTGTAAACCCACAATCGTAGGATCCTTGTTGCAACTTCCGACACGCACTTAGCACTATCTTTTGATAGCCTTTCACCTCGGTCTTTCCAAGGCTTTCGGATTTCACTGCTCGGATGTGCCGGTGCACGCAGGGTTTTCGGACTTCGAGGGGTTGGGGTGGGGGAGGGAGGTTGGGGGGAAGGGGGGGGGGGCTATTTCCGTCAGGTGGGACGCTTCACGGCTTGTGCCCTTCAGACAGCCGCACTGCTTGAGAAAATGTCATCTCGGAGGCTTCACGTTCGCATTTCATAGAGTCCCACTTGTCAAGAACATGTTGCGCATGTTGTCCTTCGTAATGCAACTCGCGCAGACTGTAGCTTATGCAGTCCTTGCATGTGCCAGCTGTACCATACCATACCATACATACATACATACATACATACATACATACATACATACATACATACATACATACTTGTACATATATATATATATACATACATACATGTCGGATTAAGTCTCTACAGCTTTGATTGAAGTTGCGGAGACCGAAGCCGTGACGTGCCATTTAAACTTGAGAGGGTTTTATCCTAAGATATGGAAATATAACTTAGCCATACTTAGGCTCCGATAATAAGTCTCGAATAGTGCTCCGAATGACTTGTATAACGCGACTTCTCAGTGTCCATAACTCCTGTCACGCGGTCAAACATGTCGACAAACGCAAACCACAAAAACAAAAAGCACAAACAAACACATCGAAATCACGAAAAGCCGTGCCTGCGACGGTTTTTGAAGATACCACGATCGACTCCACTCAACAGAAAGCTTCAAAAAACTATTTCGGTCCAGCGTTTGCGCCTGCGAGAACCCGTCTACGTGCCTGCTGCAACCGCTAAAAAAAAAACACAACTGGCAATTTCCTCGGGTTTTGTCGGTATGCTCCGCATGTATGACCTCGTCATGTACTCAAGGGCCTCCGCGTCCTGGTTTTTACGATGCGAAGTGCTCCGCTTCCTGACAAAGCTCCGTCCATGAACAGGCCGAACGAAGTTCACAATGTAGGCATCTTCTTGGCTTCAACATACTCTTGCTGGCAGGTGCGCCAAAGCCACTTTTCGAGTTTTATCGAGTTTTGACGCAGAAACGCGTCATTTCCACACCCACGCAAATCAACAACAATGTTGTGTTTTCGTGCTATTTACAGTACAAAATGATTGCCTGTCCTGCCAGCGCTTCGTGGGATCCTTGTTGTAAGTATACCCTATGGCCCTGCGGCCCTATTTCACCCCTGTCTCTGAGGGCACCATCAAAGACCCCCCTCCTATTCCAAAAAGAACATGGATCTGAACACAGAAGTCTCATTGCAGCGCTGGCTTCCTGGAGGAAGATAATGCAATAGACTCCCCAAACCTCAAATGCTAAAGTTCGGAACCATGAAGCCGGAAGCCTTTCACCCAGGGTCCGGACGAAATCTGCTGCCAGGCGCTGGCTCCGTGGCATGCTGTAGCAGCTGCGTTGTAGGTGATGATGTCGGGGATCAACTGCCTGCCAGGGAGTCCTACGAATTCCCGCTGCATTTCTTAAGCCGCCGGTAGCCGGAAAGTTGGATCCGTCGCCCTCTCTGTTGCGAGTCCATCCGGCTTGAGGTGATGGGGTCCGTGACTTCTATATTGCAGAGCCTCGCGGACACACGCACACATTGCAGGTGCCGGATGAGGTTATGGTGCGGAAGCGAGTCGATGTGCAACCATCAAGGGCTCACGATTCACCGCTGTTCAAGCTTCGCAGCCTGGTGACACAAGACCAAAAACCAAGAGTCCATAGCGCACATGCTATGCACATTGGTTTAACCCCACGACCAAAACCCAAACCCTGGAGCCCCAAACCAACACCACAAACCCTCAAAAAAACTTCCCGCTTCTCGTCGCAGGAACTATGCCTCGAACCAGTGTCCCCCAACCACTCCAGTGACAGCTGCCAGAGGTGGGCCTGGGGAATATGAGTTGTGGCGCAGGGCCTTCGAGATGTGGGGCGGAACACTGGATGCCTACAGTATAAACTCTCTCTGTATATAACGAAAGCATTGGCCTTGTGCATGGCAACCTGTACTGTACAAAGCAGTGTGCAGGCCGACCAAATCAACATGGGTCCGGAACGTCGAACGTCCACGGGGAATAACGGGGATATTTGCCCCAACTAGTGCATTACTTCGGTCTTCTGGAAGTTGCAAAGTTCCAGGTGTTAGATTGGTCAAAGTGTCATCCCATTCGATGCAGGCTAACCACAAACCTACGATCGGAGGAGGTGATACTTGCACCCGTGCTGACCGAAACAAGGATAGAATGTGATATGATATAATGTGGACCCGTCTAATTAATTGGGGCTTCAGAATGTATACGACAAGCCTATCTCTAGCCTAACTCGATAAATATTCGCCTCGGCCCCGGCCGAAGCGGTCAGAGGTTCCTATTCGGATTCCCTCTATTCCCCACCTCTTAATCCCCTCCCCACTCACCCCCACC
>CAJNJA010083809.1:0-20612 GCA_905231915.1 Symbiodinium necroappetens | reverse complement strand
CCACAAACTCTGGGGCTTAGGGTTTAGGGGCTTAGGGTTTAGGGGTTTAGGGTATAGGGTTTAGGGGTTTAGGGTTTAGGGTTTAGGGGTTTAGTGGTTTAGGGGTTTAGGGGTTTAAGGGTTTAGGGGTATAGGGGTTTAGGGTTTAACTGTGATTCTGGGATTCCGGGACCCGCAAGGGTCCGTCCATGTGCCTGTTGTAGTATATACTTTGGTCCTGAAAGCACTTATTTTGAGATTACTTAGAGGGTACTTTTAGGATAAAGTATGTACAACATGAGTGCGTAGACCCGTGGGGGACGAGGTCTAGAGTCAAGGGCTTGTCGGTTTATTTCGGGCTCGTGGGGCGTGATTCGGGACGTCTCCCGAAACCCTGCAGCCTGAAACCCCTAACCCTAAGTTGAGACCCGATAAATCGTAAAGCCTACCAGGACCCTCCTTGTACCCTCAAATAGGGGGTCTCTGGTCCCAAAGAATAGTATTATGTAGCATCCTAATAGAGGGCAGATGGAGGGTTCTAGGTATATAGTAAGGGTTTAGGGTTTAGGGTTTAGGGGTTTGGGGGTTTAGGGGTTTAGGGGTTTGGGGGTTTGGGGGTTTGGGGGGTTTAGGGTTTAGGGTTACTAAGAGTGCATAGCCCTGAGCCCCTGGGTCTCGAACAAATTCGACCCTGACCCCTGAACTCCAAACCCAAGACCCCAAACCCTGAACTTAGTTCCCAAGACCCAACCTTGACACTTTTTGGGTTCTTTTAATTTAGTAGTAGTCTGAACGTTTAACCTTGTATCTTTTCTGGCTTTTTGGGGAAGTAAGTGAACAACCCTAAGCCGCCTACCTATGGACTTGTTATAAATCAGATCAGACTATGGAACCACAAACAGGCCCTAAACCCTAACCCTTATAAGAGCCCTTAAAGGGAACCCTAAAGAACCCTTTTCGTGTTCTTTTCGTCCTTAAGGCACATACACCCGTGGTTCTTTAGGCTCCAGGAAAACCCGAATGACGTTCCTAGTCCGCAAGCCAAGTCCTCCTCACGATGCGAGGAGCACAAGAAGCCTGCTTCGACACCCAGCCATGGGGGAATTCGGGAGTCCAATATCCCTTAATTAAGGAATATACCTTAAATCATATTAGGGATCCTACTATAATTTAAGGTATATCCCTTAACTAAGGAATATACCCTAAATTATAAGCGGCTTAATATTATGATTTAAGCTATATTCCTTAATTAAGGGGTATCGGGCTCTCTGGGTCAAGAGTCCCTCTCTGCACCAAGCTCATTAGGGTTCGGAAGGGTTGCTTAAATCGAAATGATGCTTAACCCTGAACCCTAAACCCTGAGCCCTAAACCGGAACCCAAAACCCCAAACCCTGAACCCCAAACCCTAAACCCTGAACCCCAAGCCCTAGACCCTGAACCCTAAATTCGTTTTGGGCTCAAGGGTCTAGGGTTTAGGTTTTAGGGTTTAGCTCATGTGTGGCCGAAATCGAAGTAGAGCTGTGTCCACTACCCCTCATGACCATTGTAATCCCTAAACCCTCTAAACGCATGACCTTTTTTGGGGTTAGTAACGTAGCTGCCTAAATAATTACCAGTACTATTTTTTTGGGGGGGGTCCTTCTTAAAATCATAGTAGAATGGGTCGCCCCAAAACCCTTATTCTACCCCCGCCGGCACCACTCCCGCCCCCAGCCCGTTTGCGCGCGGCCCCGCCACGCAGGGCCTTTGCCGCACCTCCCGACCGGCCCAGCCCCTTCCGTGTTTCGGTGCCTTCCTCAGCAACCGGGACTGCGCGCGTCTCTGGCTCGCCTTTCTTACTGCAGCCCGTCCCCCAGTGCTTGCCCGCATGGCTACACGCACCACCCCGCTGCCTGCTCAGGAGTGCGCGCCCGTGAGCACAGCCAGGGATGAGGAAGCCAGTATTTGGAGGAGAATTGTTGGCCTGGACGATGATGAGCCGATGGTACAACAGATAAGGGCCATCATAGATGAACGTCTTCGTCGTCGAGAAGAGAACCTTTGTGAGGTGGAGCAGTCCCTTGCAGAAACAGTCAGACAACGTCGACCAGCTCCATTTGAGGGTTTAGGGTTTAGGGTTTAGGGTATTGGGTTTAGGATTCAGGGTTTACGGCGGAAGCTGCAATATCTAGGTCCCTGAGTAGTACCCTTTTGCCCTTTTTATTTGGGGGTCTCCTTATTAAAGCCGAATATTAGGAAAAAGGGTACCCTTATTATTAAGGGGTTACTGGGGAACCTAGATATTGAGTTGGTGGGGTGATTCAGCCTAAACCATGAACCCGGGACCTGAGATACCCTACTTTCAACTACCCCAAACTCACGTTTTTTTGCAGGGCCCCTTTCAATTCTATATATTTGGGCTTATAATAGGAACCTACAAAAAAGGTTATGGTAGTTTCAGGTACACCCTAGACCCTAACAGCTAATATCTGCTTACTAAGTCCCCCGACCCTCCAAGTAGGCGAAGCCTTCAAGCACCGACAGTCCTTGGGAATCCGGCTCTGGTTCGTGGGTTTCTACAGAGGTCGGAACAACCAGCCCTTCAAAATGTGCCCATAGACTCGTTGTGTATAATGCTGCTGTTCCTGTCAGTGAGCCCCCTGTATCTTAGTTCCCCAACTTTTTAAACTTTTGGGTTCCTATAACTTAGTAGTAATCTGAAAATATAACCTTATATTTCCCTGGCTTATTGGGGAAGCAAGAGTATCCCCAACTTTTAAACTTTTTGGGTTCTTATAACTTAGTAATCTGAAAGAATAGCCTTATATTTCGCTGGCTTATTGGGGAAGTAAGTGTGTTAAACCCTAGAAACCTCATGTCATTTGGTTCAAGATCTAGGGACACCCTGAACCCTACGCAGCCCAAGCCACAAAATCCGAAACTCTCAACCACAAAGTCTAGCGTCTAAGCCCTAAACCCCTAAACCCCTAAACCCCAAACCCCTAAACCCCTAAAACCCTAAACCCCTAAAACCCTAAACCCTAAATTCCTACACCCCTAAACCCTAAACCTTTTTGCGCCTATAGATTGAAACTCCGACAGCCCAGACCCCCACTCTGAACTAAGTTCTAGGGTTTAGGGTTTAGGGTTTCTTCTAAGTCTCGAGGTAAGCACATAGAACTCAGTTCTCCAATACCCCCCAGCCTTTAAACTTTTGGGGTTCTTATAATTTAGTAGTAATCTGAAGGTTTAGCCTTTTATTTCCCTGGCTTGTTGGCGAGGTAAGATTTTGAGGCCCCGCTAGGGCTCGAAGTAAGCACATAGAAAGCTCAGAGAAGAGGCCCTCGCGACATAGGGTCTTTAGGGTGTTTAGGGGGGGTTTGGGGGTTTAGGGTTTGGGATATTATGTTATATTCGTCCTTATGTGGCTTAGGAGGATCTTATTCGCAAACATGCTTCTCAGGTGTTAAGCGGCCAACCTAGAGGAGCGACAGGATCTAAATTCCCAACCACTAAATCCCTAAATCCTAAACCCCTACTTGGCGGACCTCCCCTGCTGGCGGGTGAGGTACCAGCAGTACCACAAGTGCTACGTGCTGCTGACGGAGGACGGCCGGAGCTGGCGGCCTCTCACAGAGGAGGAAGAAAGCAGCCTGAAAAGGCAGATGCTCCTTTCGCCGCACCACCCTCTGGAGTATCTTCCGAGATGCCCTCTTCTACCGGGCCGAGTTCCTCGACAGCACCGACTACCACCGCAGCCGGGCGGCCAGTTGATCTTC
Source organism: Symbiodinium necroappetens (assembly GCA_905231915.1). Classification (NCBI taxonomy): domain Eukaryota; class Dinophyceae; order Suessiales; family Symbiodiniaceae; genus Symbiodinium; species Symbiodinium necroappetens. Next base: position 16,874 of record CAJNJA010083809.1, on the reverse strand, counting down.
CTGGACAAGAGGATCCTCCGGAAGGTCACACCTCGGCGGCCATGACCCAATATCTCATCGAGACGGGCTGGACGGAAAAGGAGCTCGGGAGACAGTGGTGGAGCCCGAAACTGTTGGCGGTTCGAAGAGACCACGGTTTTCCCAGCAGACTTCGTCGTGCTGGGTGCCCGGCCCAAGGCCAGAAGCAAAAGGGCACAAAGAAGCTCGCATAGAGCCGGTCTGGGGACTTAGTATGTAGATATTAACTAGAGTTATAAGTGCCCTTAAGGGGATCCTAATTGGGGTTATGATACTTTTAGGTCCATAAAATAACTAGTTACTAAGTCCCCCGACCCTCCAAGTAAACCCTAAACCCTTAATCTAAGACCCAAATTTCCTCCATCCAACCCTAAACCCTAAACCCTACAAGCGCTAACCTAAAACCCTAAACCCTAAACCCAAACGTTAAACCCTAAACCCTAACGTTAAGCCCTAAACCCTAAACCCCAAACCCTTGCTCAAGCCATTTTGGCTCAAGGCCCGGAGGTAGCTGTCCACTCCCTAGTCTGCACGCGGCTGCTGGAAGAGGGGTCGACTAAGGGTTCTTCGACAAGGTCCGCGGCTTCGTCTTGAAGGTCGGCGGGTACACGTCTCCCAGGGGTTCTTCTTCGGTGCGATTCGCCGTAAGTTCGCGGTGACCGGGCCTGAAAGGGGGGGCGGCTCGCTATGGCGATCCGGCTTGGGCTTCCGAACGAGGTTCCTGTTCCATCAGGCCCCTTCGATGAGAACGACTTCCTGGATAAGAGTCCCACGAAGCGACCTCGAGGCGGCACAGGGGTTAAGATGCCCGCAGGAGGTACACCGGTGACCCTCGAAGCCATCCAAGGGCTACTGGCACAGCAGAGTGCGACGCTGTTAGAAGCTCAGAGAGTCACCATTAGCGAACTGGAGTCCCGGCAGAACACCCGCTTCCAAGGGATCGAAAAGAGCATCGTGGAGCAGAAGCATGTGTCAGCCAACCTCAAAACTTACATTCAGGACCTCGAAGACAGGATGGCCAAGGTCGAAACGGCAGCCAAAGGGGGAATGGGGGCGGTGCAAGGGCCGGAGACCAAGAAGCTTACCCTTGTATTCGGAGGCTGGGGTCAGCAGACTCGCCGCCACATCATTCTGCATCAGCTGAAGATGGCAGTGGAAGCTTTGAAGCTCCAGCAGCTGTTCGACACACCGCCCTTTACAACAGGCCCAAGAAGATCGGTGGCGCTCTGCAACTTCCAACAGAGATCGAATGAAGCAATTCATGACACCAGGGCTCGAATGTTGGAGGTGATCACCGCCATCAATGCAGCGAGTGCCCACCTGGATGGTGGTGACAAGCCGCTCTGGTGCTCCTTTAGTCGAACACCACAGGAGAGGGGTAAAGCTGCCCTGCCAGGGTTTGTGAAGCGGATTGTCCTGACGCACACCCCACAGAAGAAAGATGACCTTGACTTGGAGTACTATAGTGGGAAATCGTGGATGGACGAGACACAGCTGTCAGGGCTTGGAGATGCTCCGATTTCACCAGGGGTAGCGAAAGTGGATACCCGTGCTGGCCCAGGCTGGATCGACTTAGCAGGCCTTGCGGCAAAGACGGGGACACAGCAGGAGGTTCTTCAGAAGATGGTGAGCGAGCATAAGTTCTGACCTCCGGACAGAGCAGGAGCTGAAATTCGTGTGCTGAACTGGAACGTTGGGGGGGCCGCCTTAGGTGACCTCCCAAGAGCTCTCGGCGAGGCGACGGAGTGCAAGTTTCGAAATGATGACATAGTGATCCTTCAGGAGATGCCCAGGACCGAAGCAGGATGGCAAAATCATGTCTTCGACCAGCTCCGGGTCCTTGCACACAGAGACGAAAATCAATGGAGGGGCACAGGTGTAGGGTTTTCTGAGCGAGCTTGGACGGTCATGCGTAGGATCAGTTCGGAGAATGGTGTTTGGACCCGACTCAGGCATCTCACCTTAGGACAGGAGCTTTGGGTTGGATCCTTGTACATCAAGCCGGATTGCAATCAGGTGGAACACGAACGAAGAGTCAACCAACACCTCGGTTGCCTCCCTGCGACCCATCTGCCTGTGATCTTAGGGTGCGATCTCAACTCTCCCTTCGCCTGGTCAACGGTGAATGGGCAGTCCCTGCAGGCAGTGGCCAGAACCGGCAAGAGCAACCAGTTTCTGACCCAGCTTGCTTCCAGGAGTATTGAGCTGATTCCACATGGTGAACCTCAGGTCGACACACCCACCAGTCAGCCAAGGCAGCAGGATCGACAAGGTCGCCTCATTGACTTCCTAGCGGGGGCCCGAGTGACGACCAGAGTTACCAGAGTACATGTGGGTAGCCACAAAATCCTGGGTACTGATCATGAGTTACTTACTACCGAGCTGCTCCTTGGGAGACTCAAAGGAAGAAGGAGGCCTGAAACCAAGCCTAGAGTGCTGGTGAAGAAGTTGCCACCGATTGACGAGGTTGACCAGCAAGAACTTGAGCGACTTGCGAGGGAGTACACTAAGGTAAAGGGTGGAACGGGGTACAGGGACCCGCCCTCGGTTAAGGCGTTGTTCGACATGGCTCGGTTCTGTCGGTTGGCTACAGATTGGAACAAGGCCTTTGCAGAGCGAAGAAAGGAGAAGAAGGCACACCAAGAGAAGCAGGTTCAACAGGTGGCTGAGGGCGATTGGTCGGGGTACCGGAGACTTAAGATGAAGAAAGGGGGAGATTGGGAATGCCACTTCGCAGAGAGCCAAACAGGTGACCCTCACAAGAGCATCCATGACCACCTGGAGAGCATCTATGGTAGTACTCCGCCGACCCTGAACGACTTCGAACCTGAGGGTGCCTTTCAGCCCATCCTCCCAGAGGAGTTGCACACGGCGGTCAAGCAGGGTAAACGAGGTAAAAGCGTGGGGGAAGACGGGACCTCCCTGGAGTTGATTGACGGTGTCCTGCAAGCAGAGGGAGGAGAGAGTGCTCTGCTTAACTGGTTTAACGAGCTGCTCGAATCGGCCTGCATGCCAGATGACTGGTATACAGCCCTCATGATTATTCTTCCCAAAACTGCCAGACCAGACACTCCCAAACAACTCCGACCCATATGTTTGTCCTCTTCGGTTTCGAAGATTTTCTGCCGTATTCTTTTGAATAGGGCTAAACCTCAGATGAAGCCGATCGGATCGACACAGTGCTCTGGACCAGGCAAGCAGCCTATCGATTACATCCATGCAATCCATAAACTGTTTTGCCTTGAACGCGAGTGGAAGTTCGGACTCGCCTTCCTGAAAGTTGACCTGGAAAAGGCGTTTGACTGCGTTTCGAAAGAGGCGTTGATGGTGTATGTCAAGTCGAAAATCGGGAAGTCCTACGAAGCTCGGTGTTGGCAGAGATTACTGGGAAGATCCGAAGCACACCTTCATACTGCATGGGGTGACTCCACTCTTCGCCTTCATCACGGTATCAGACAAGGAGCATTAGAGAGTCCCCTCCTGTTTACAAACCTCGCAGAGTGGACTTTAGAGGAGACGGCGACTCGGTATGCCTGGCCAAGAGAGGATCCACACCTAAGGGGACTTCGCCTCACAGAGCTGATGTTCGTTGATGATGCTACCCTGTGGCAAACCTCGTTACCAACACTGGCGAAACGGGTTGAGCAATGGATGTCTGTACTGAGGGAAGCGGGGTTGCGGATAAACCTGGGTAAGTGCCAGTTGTACATTTCGCCACACAACAAAGGAGGTGGGAAACTGGTGGTTGGGGGGGCCCAACTCAAAGGCGACAGCCACCTCAACATCATGGGCATCCGCTTCGTGGTGAACCAGACCACATGTGAGATTATCTCTCCCCTCCTCGCTCGGGCTAGGGACAAATTCTGGGGAGGGTTCCACCTGCTGGGGTCCAAGGCGTCCCTACATGGCAGACTTCGGATGCTGGAGAGAGTGTGTGGGGGAGCTGGTCTGTGGTGCATTGCAGCATTCTACCCAGAGAAAACCGCATTGCAGGCCGTCAACAGCTTCCAACTCCAGCTCGTCGTACACATGATGAAGCTCAAGCGTGGAGAAGGCGAGGACTGGCTCACCCATAGGAAAAGAGTTTACAGAGCTGCACGGGAGGCCCTATGGCGAGGCAACCACAAGCGATGGTCCACGTTGTGGGCTGAGCGATACTGGTTGTATCAAGGGCATGTGGCTCGTGGGATGTATGTGCAACCACCTATGGCCTCCAGCCTCGCCTCGTACTTCAGGAATGGCAACTGGTGGCGAGAAGAACAACGAAACCCGCAAGGACAGAGGCACACCGGCAAGTTTTACGCTCGTTTGACCCTCGAAGAAAATGAAGTGGACGCTGGGGCAGGTGGGCCTTGGCGAGAGAAAGCCCAACATCGAGACGAGTGGAAAGGCCGGTGCCAAGGGTGGGTATCTAGGGTCGATGTCCCATGCGCGTCCGGCAGACAGACCATGTTACAGGACTAGGAAAGGGCTTGCTTGGTGCGGGGGGCTATGGTGAAGTGTCCTTGCATGCATGATCGCGGACATGGAGTGTGCCCTCAGCTCATGAGCCTCCAAGCGTCGTAACCCGGACGTGGCCATGATGGTATTTCGTGTATTCACCAGGAGCAGTGCCTTCGTGACGATCGCCCTCCTGTTTGGCATTATCCATATACCGGCACAGGTGCCTGAGGCAGCTGCGCCAGGCGGGGATGGGGAACACTGCTCACATGGCTCCCATGGCGAGCCCAGAAATGTACAGGAGCTGACCTCTACCTCGTCGACACCCTTTCATACTAACCAGCAGCATGGAGGCGGAAACGCCCTCAGTGATGAACCAGCCCGACATCGCTCTGAACAACTTCCCCTCGCCGAACAGCCCCAAGAAAATTGGATTCAAATGAAAGAAGACGCAGTCTTTGAAATTGAGCTGCTGCTCAGGCAACTGGTTCAGGTACGAGAGCCAGAGCTCGCGGGAGAAATTGCATGGCAGCTCAGACTACGTCTCGAAACACCTCGAGAGGATGAACTCGAGGACAGATGCTTCATCGGGGCCTCGTACCAGGCCATCGACGTCTGCATCCGCTACAGCCTCCGGCATCGCCCAAGAGGAGGAGTGAACATACCGATGGAATGGATGACCACGGTGGAAATGCTCGAGCAGAGGGTCCTTGATGCGGCACAAGCAAGAGTGAGGAACTACCACCGGGCAAATGCAGCGGAGCAAAGGAGGAAAGAAGAGATCAGAAAGAGGCAGCCACCCGCCAACATAAAGCCGGAGAACGACGAAGATCAAGAACGGACGAACAAGAAGAGGAAAGAGGTACGGGATTCAGAGGCAAGCCCGAACCCCGAGGACCAAGACGATTTCTCTTCCCTAGTCGCCACTACGAATGACAGGACCACATCCAGAACACCCCGCAGAAGCACAACCAGCCGGCCAACGGTCACCGAAAGCACTGTGTGGCTCACACCGGCAGGGGCACTGCACCAACCTCCCCCTACAACCTCCGGAGCGGCCTCGTCTACAGGACCAACGACTACAGACGAAGCAATAAACATGTGGCACGAGCTTCTTGGTTTTGCTGAGTCGCCCACCGAGAGTCTCCCCACGGTGATCCCGGAGCACATGCAGGAGGCGATCCAGCAAGCAGTGAGAAATATGCCCCCAAGGCCCCTGGGCATTCTGAGAAGAAGTCTACCCCTCAGTCTAAATGCAGTGCAGGAAGAAGTGATGGAGCTTCTTCGCATGGAAACAGTGAATAGGGGCGGCCCTCGATGTGCTTCGGAGAGAACGACCGGCGCTGAAAGGCGAGACGATGAGACAGGTGCAGAGCCCTCGACTACCAGACCAAGGCACCGGAACGAACAGAGCGAGGACAGGGGCCGGACACCGAGGGATGATACGGGCGGCGAACCTGGAGAAGTGGCAGAAGAGGTTGAAAACGTTGATGATGACACGGTCCAAGTGGAAGTAGAGGAATCCGATGAGGCGGAGAGTGACAGTACTATGTGGTTCCAGCTCGAGGTATCGGTAATGATGTCTGAAAACGACGGAGAGGGACTAGAACACCAGGATGAGAACTCCTTCGTGCAGGCGCCGGCCCATGGTGGAGCAAGCACATCCTCCTCGTCATCGGATAACTCGACGAGTTCCTCCTCTACACAAGTAGACAACAACCCAGAAGTCGAGCAAGAGGTGTGGAACCGGCACAGAAGACACGACCCCGAACCTGTACGAAACGAGCACTACAAGATGGGCGCACATGTGCGGAGGCAACTTTGGTGGAGTGCAGCTGTCGATGAGGTCTTGAGTGCGAGCCCAGACGGCAGGGTGGATCTCACTGTCTGGGAACTGTCTGGGAAAGTGTGGCCAAGGCGGTGCAGCTCAGGCAGAGCGAAGCCTATGGCAAGTTCGCGGACAGCCTCATGAACTTCATCGGAGGGAACCTGAGGTTCGAGTCGAGTGCCGACCCACAGGGGGCGAACACCAACGAACAAATGAGAGCGGCACTTGATATGGAAGAAAGGTTGTGGCGAATGTATGCCGAGGGTGATACTGGGCTCTCCCGCAATCTGCCTCGGCGATCTCAATGGAGGGTCAACAATAAGCCCTCGTATGAGCTTCCACACCCCATGGGGGTCTTGGCAGCCCAAGGGGTTGAGGGGAATCGCTATTGGTGTCGCTGTGTGAAGCTGCCCAACGGCGAGATCATCGCGGTCAGGGAGAATGACAGGGAGCCAGTGATGGAAGAGGGCGAGGAGACTGACGAGCTCGGGATGATGCAGAGAACCCTAACGAAACTTCTGGGGCAACAAAGTCGAAGCCGCATCGTCCTCCAGGGGCTCAACTTTCGCCTGAGCAACTTGAGAGGGGACGAGGCTGCGAGACGAGCGAGAGCCCTATTAGTCCGGCTGACCCACCGTTTCGGGATAGAGGCCTCCAGTCGAGACAGACAACCTGAGTTGGTTCAAGATGCCGAAGCCATGCTTGCAGGGCACACTGATCTCGAACTTTGTCGTGGCCACTTCGGGACCGATGCTGACGTGGAGTTTGTGGAGGCATGGTGGAAAGATCTTATTGGTGCTCTAAACCATGACCTGAATGCCGGGCCACAGACTGCGTTCCAATGTCTCTCGCCTCAAGAAGTGCAAGAAATCGAACGAGGCCAAGACTCAGAACATGATCAAGAGCTGGCCCGACAACAGTGGGAAGAATACATGGCGGAGAAGAGACGGCGGAGAAGGCAAGCAAAGGCGGAGAAGAAGCTAATGAGGAGGCCGCCGTGACAGTCCCTAGCAGACTGGAACCGGAAAGCACACCAGACAACCCGTCCGGCAGAGAGTACCAACAATGGGAGGACTGGGCTATGTTTGATGAAATGAATCATCGGCAGGCCCGGAAACGACGACTACACGTGGAGGTGCGGATTGGAAGCTGCCCTGCGACGTCATCGTCCTCGACTATGTCGTGCTCACTGCAGGGGTGGAATGGATCCCAGGAGTTGCAGTTGAACCTCAGGATCGAGAAGGAGGTCGACGTGGATGCAACCTTAGACCGCCAAATAAGTAGCCCGCCGCCAGGGCAGGGAAGCAGCGAAGCGGACACGGTGTTGGTGCATCCGAACCAGAGCAACCAGGTGGAACCACTGGAAGCAGGCGAAGAAGGAACGACCTCCACCTGTCTGGATCATGAGGTGAACAACCATGGGAGCAGCCAGCAAGCACGAGTGAATGAGGAGACCGCAGAGACCGTAGTGGAGCCTGATGCCAGCAATGCTGAGACACTTCCTGTTCTACCAGGTGATGGGGACGAGGGATCGACGACGGTTCCGTGGGGAGAGGCAGGGGTGGACTCGCTCGACCCGGTGACCCTTGCGGAGATCGATGCCTTTGCACAGCAGCTGGAGCTAGAGTATCAGGCCATGGAACAACATCAACCAGGGCAGTGTCTAGGAGATCGAGGGTTGGAGAACTTTTTGGTCAAGAAAGCAGAAGGTTTCGTCCCTGACAAAATCCCGCCGGACCCCGAGGACAAGCGTAGCAACAAGGAGTACCAGAAGGGCGGGCCTAGTCAGGAGGACAAGTGACTATCAGGGGCAAGATGATCAAAACACCATGGAAAGGTGAAGGGGATGATCGGAGTGAGGGCTGCTGGAAGTAAACCTGAAGACACAGGTAACGGCCTAGTCGCAAAGACGTTCCTGCAGGGAAAAAGGTCCGGTTAAAAAAAAACACCAAACCCTAACCTTAAACCCTAAACCCTAAACCCCTAAACCCTAAACTGAACCCTAATCCCGGTTTCTTTGAAGTTGCCCTACATGCCTAAACACTAAATCTCGAAGCCGTTGCTATAAACCCTATTTGATATAGAAATCATAGGGACTCTACACAACATGTAGGTTTGGTAGTTTATGGTATTCCCTACATGCCTAATTCCCTACATGCCTAAACCCTAAAGCCCTACACCCTAAACCCTAAACCCTAAACCCTAAACCCTAAACCCCTAAACCCCTAAACCCCTAAACCCTAAAACCCTAAGCCCTAAAGCCCTAGACCTTAAAGCCCTAAACCCTCCACTTTCTTCCAAAACCCCAAGGCCGCGAAGTGGAGGCAGAAAGTGAAGGTACCCGAGGCGGACTCAGGGCCTGGGAGCTGGAGACTGTTGTAAGAAAGGAACCCTAAAAGGGTTTAGGGTTTAGGGTATATAAGGATCATATAGGGTTTAGGGTATAGAGTTTCCTTTAAGGGTTAGGGTTTAGGGTTTAGGGGTTAAGGACGAAAGGAACCCTAAAAGGGTTTAGGGTTCATATTCAAGGGCTCTTATAAGGGTTAGTTAGGCCCTAAACCCTAAACCTTAAACCCTAAACCCTAAACCGTTTATGGTTTAGGGTTTAAAGTTTAGGCTTTAGGGGTTAAGGATGAAAAGGAACCCTAAAAGGGTTTAGGGTTCATATTCCATATAGGGATTCATAGTATACGGGTATAGGGCCCCTACTTTTAAGGTTGGTCCTTAAGGTTCAAGGAGGCTTAGGGTTTGGGGTTTAGGGTCTGGGTTTGGGGTTTAGGATGTAAGGTCTAGGGTGTAGGTAGCAGGGTTTGAGGGTTTGGGTTTGGGGTTTAGGGTTTAGGGTTTTGTAAGTGTCCTTCGGTGGCACCTCATGACCTTTTTACCGTGTGGTTCGCCTTGAAATCTATACTTACCCTAAACCCTCAAACCCTGAGCCCTTTCACGGGTCTATTTCGGGGGACCTGGTCGCTTCGGGACTGGGCGTCTGGGGTTCAGAGTTTAGTCTAGGACATTTTCAGGTGGGTAGTTACCCTTATAGGCCCTAAACCCTAAACCCTAAACCGCTGTGCAGATTCTCGAGCTAGACCCCAGCAGACGGAAAAAGGCCCTCAAAAAAAAAAAACCTAAACCCTAAACCCTCAGGTGGCGCCTTATGGAAGGTCTAAGGTCGATGTACCTTATAGAAGCCTTATAGGAGCCCTATTTTGCCCTAAACTCCCCCACCTGTAGTTTCCTTTAAGTTGTGGGGTCTAGGTTTTGTTTCTTTAAAGCTCCCCTTTGGGAGGTTTCATGTGGGGTTTTTGGTTTAGGGGCCTGGGTTTTTGTTGGTTTGAGGGTTGAGGACTTGGGGTTCAGGGTTTAGGGGTTTAGGGGTTTAGGGTTTAGGGTTCAGGGGTTTTAGGGTTTAGAGTTTAGGGCCTGGCTTTGTTTTGGTCTGAGGGTTGAGGGCTTGGGGATTAGGCAGTAGGGTGTTGCAAGGGTGATCTACGGAGTCTGTGTGCGTACCCTGAGCACCGTTTTCCAGATTCATCGCGAGGGCTAAATCATTTAAATCATCGCCACCGTCTAAGGGGTCTTCCGAAAACTCTGGGTTGCAGTTTTATAAGGTTCCTTTATTTTCGGTTTCCTGATGGTTTGACCCCTTTTGGGGTTTGACATGTTTCAGAGCATTCCCAAATTGAACAAGAATCCTCATCACTTGGTTTCAATTCTACTAAACTAAAACGTAAAATTGCCGTAACTAAAACCTCAAGCTACAAACCCCTATGAAGAAGAATCCTAGCCAAAAACGAACTAGCCAGGCGTGTATGTCATGCTCTGGACCCTTGTAGGACTCCTACCTTAGACTACCCTAACCTGCCTTTTTGTGGCTTCTTACTATAAACCTTTCCCTAAGCCCGAAACCCTAAACCCTAAACCTTTCTGTAGAAGATTTAGGGACCCCTACAAAAAATGATAGGTTTTGGGCAGCTCCAGCTATACAGCACCCATAAAGCCCGGATCTCAAGATGTCCTTGCCGAGCAATCGGCCCTCAACTCTAAACCTAAACTCGAAAACCTCAACTTAAACCCTAAACCCTGAAACGTAAACTCTCAACTCTTAAACTCTCAATTCTACAACCTAAACCCTAAACCCTCAACAATAAACCGTTAACCCTAAACCCTCAACCCCAAACCCTAAAACCTAAACCGTAAACCCTCAAGCCGTAGACCCTAAATCCAGGAAGAGCCCAACGAAGCCGACACTACCGTCGCCAGCGAGGCCGCGTCGAACATGGAACCCTCATCGCAAAGTGTTCCGGGTTCAGGGGTTTTGGGTTTTAGAGTTTAGGAGTTTAGGGTTTAAGGGGTTTTGGGTTTAGAGTGTAGGGGTTTAGGGTTGAGGGGTTTTGGGTTTAGGGTTTACTTACCTGGGAATCCCAAAACCTACCGTTCAAGGGGTTCTACACTCAATTAAGGGGTCATAACCTACTATGTTGTAGGGTTTGGGGTCACAGGTTGGAGTTTAGGTCGTTCAGGGATTTAGGGGTTTAGGGGTTTAGGGCTTAGGGGTTTAGGGTTTAGGGTTTAGGGGTTGTTTATGGTTTTAAGGTTTAGGGTTTGGGGGTTGCTCAGGGTTTGCTGCAGCGCATCAATGACCTGGAGCAGCAGCGGGGAGTCCTGGAGACGGAACGACGGTTTCGTGGCCCCGTCGCATCCCGCAATGCAAGCTCGAAGGACCCAGAGAGCCCAATACCTTACAATTATAAGGGGCTTAATATTATGATTTGCGGTATAATCCTAAATTAAGGGGTCTTGGGCTCACTGGAAAGTATATTCGGGATTTCTGTGTCCCCTATTCCTGGGTCCTTGTTGGCTACTTTTTTAAGATTTTGTTCTAATAAAACCCAACAAGGATTAAACATGATCATTTTTAATATAACCCCAACAAGGAACCAGATTCCTCCCATGCGGTAATGCTGACTCGACAAGCTCCAGATCCTGCCCCCAAACCCTAAACCCTACTTGTTTGTAGGTTTGTATTATAAGCCCTAATATGGAATTAATAAGGACCCTACAAAAAAGGAGGCTCTGGTGGGTTAAGGTAAACTGGAAACCCTCCTGGAGGCTCCAATGCCCTTGAACTAAGACAAGTTACTAGAGTCTAGGACATTTGCAGGTGGGTAGTTACCTTTTTTGGAGCCTTATAGAAGGTCTATATACCTTAAAGAAGCCCTATAGAAGCCCTACATACCCTAAACCCCCCACCTGTAGTTTCCTTTAATAGACGAGCCTAAATGATTACCAATATTTTTTTTTGGCGGCTTCCTTATTATAAGTATAGTGTACGAGGCAACCTAGTTCAAGGGACCTAAATGATTACCAATATTTTTTTGGGGGTTCCCTTTTTTTGAGTATAGTAGAGTATGCCCCAAAGCCCTATTCGAATTATTAAGGCCCCTAAATATACCTTCCTTGTGAGAATGATCGATCTGGCTTAACTTGTTTCTTGGCATTCTTCTGGTTGGCTCTTAGGACTACACTTTTTTGGGTTTCTGTATGAACTCGAAAGAAGTAAGCTAACAGTTTAACTTTTAGGAGGGGTTCAGAAATCAGCCGAGGTTTAACTTGCTTCACATCTCATACGCAAGAGCCTGGGCCGTGGAGCCTTGAAGCCCCAAGCCCCAAGCCCCAAAGAGTTTTGGTTTAGGGTTTAGGGTTTAGGGTTTAGGGTTTAGGGTTTAGGGTTTAGGTTTAGGATTTCTTCAACTCCCAATAATGACCTGGAAAGAACCCTGAGCCGTAATCCCTAACACCAGGAACCCCCCCCCCCCCAATTACTCGTAACCATGAAGCCTGAGCCCGAGACCTTAGTAGTAGAGTAAGTGAGCTTTTGCTTTTCTTAGTCGCTGAATGAGTACACTAAACTTTTGAGATACCATGATCCCTTATAGAACTCAAAGTGTACACTTTTCTGTGCTTATGAACTCAGCAGCTAAGTTTTCGCGGGACTATGATCCCAATCCCACAGGTTAGCCCTTTACTTAACCTAGGATGCTGGGCAAGTAAGCAGATCTCAACCCTAGACCCTAAACCTTGAACCCAAAACCGTGATCCCAATCCCACAGATTAGCCTTGACTTAACCTTGGATACCGGGCAAGTAAGCAGAAATTAACCCTCAACCCTAAACCCAGACAACACTAGGACCTAAACCCGAAAACTCAAACCCCTAAGCCCTAACGCACCCTTATAGTAAACCCTAAACCTTACACCCTAAACCGAACCCCAAACCCTAAACCCCCTCTTAGAGACCTTTACAAGAAACTCGGAAAGGAAACCCTAAACCCCCCTTACAGAGCCTTTTAAATGAAACCCAAGCCTAAACCCTAAACCCTAAAGCTGGAAGCGAAGTTCTTTGGAGGCGTCCGGCGTGGGAAGTGCCGAGATCGAAGCCGAAGTCGAGGCTAACAAGGGGTTTAGGGTTGGGTTTTTACTGTTTAGGGTTTAGGTTGTAGGGGGCGATAATATTATTTGATAAAATCAAACAACAGCAATCATAGTACATAATGACAATAGCAATAATAATCATAATAATAGTACTAGTAGTAATAATAGTAGTTAAAAATTTATAGTAACAGAAATAAGAATAGTAGTAATAACAATATTACGAATACCCACAACAATAGTATTAATGAAAGAAACAATAACTATAGTCAGACTAACCATAATCAAGGTAGTAGTATTCAGGGCTTGTTATTGGCATTGCCTTTCTTTCTATTAGTTGGTACTATTGTCAATACTACGATTAAAGGACGTTAAATATTACTACTGTTATGTCGGTGACTACCGCTCGGGTGTTCCAGGGTCCCGGGTCTAGTGGTTTTCTAGGAGTTAATTTAAGCTTTGGGGTTTTGGGTTCTGGGAAGCCGAGCAAGAGGAGGGATCGGATCTGGAGGGCCCCTTACCCTTTAATTAAGGAAGAGACGGTGTCCAGGGTTTAGGATACCTTAGGCTGGGGTTCCTTAAAAGGGCTCCTTCCAGGGGCTTTTTCGGGGATTCTTTCGGCCCCTTAATGCCCCTTAATTAGGAAGATACCTTCGAAAACCTGTGGCTTCATATTATGGCTTAAGCTATGTTCCTTAACCAGGGAGTATTGGGCTCTCTGGGGATCGAGGGGCATGAACACGGGCGCAGTTCGTGTGCAACGTCAGAAGAGCAATTCTTTCACATGATGCGGCGATGTGCTTTCATTTCTTCGCGTATCCCCAGGACCCCAAAGCCCTAAATCCTAAACCCCAAACCCTAAGCCCTAAATCCTAAAACCCGGAAACCCAACGACATAGTTATTTAAAACAGGCGAAGACCCAGAAACCCTGGACCTCCTACACCCTAAACCCCGAAATTCCTAAACCGTAAACTTTAGGTACTGCAACCATACAGTAACAGTTTTAGGGCTTAGGGTTTAGAGGCTTGGGGTTTAGGGTTTAAGGTTTAGGGTTTAGGGCTTATAAGGTTTCGGGTTTCTTAGAATAGGGGTCGGGTACTGCCCCCATACAGTAACAGTCTACAACAGGGCTACGATTAAGGGCCGTATGTATCAATTTAATGAATATTACTCAGCTGTGACTGCGTGGGGGCCGTATGCAGGCGTAAACCCTAAAACGGCTACAACACAAACAACAAAGATACATTCCCTACATCGAATCCCCCACCTCAAACCCTGTGCCCCTAATCCCTAAACCCCAAAACCTAAACTCCTAACCCTAAACCCTAAATCCTTAACCCTAATCCCTAAACCCCAAAACCTAAACCCCTAAACCCGAAACTTTCCGAAGGTAGATACCACTGCCGAAGCCGAGGCTTCCACTGAGGCCGAGGCGCCTTGAGGGAACTCTTAGGGGGAGGTGCTTTGTAGGGTTTAGGGTTTAAGGTTCCGGGTTTAGGGTCTGGGATTTAGGTTTAGGGGTTTAGGATTTAGGGTTTAGGGTTCAGGGTTCAGGGTTTAGGGTTTAGGGTTTAAGGTTCAGGGTTTAGGGTTTCGGGTTCAGGGTTTAGGGTTTAGGGTGCCTCGTAGGTAAGGCCTTCAAGCTTGGTGTTCTGGGTGGCTCTTAGGACTTTAACTTGTTAAGTTTCTATATTATGTGAGCTAAAATAGGTAGCCTAAGAGTTTAGCTTTTTGAAGGGGGTTTCAGAAGGCAGCCAAACCTTATGAAGGGTTACATCAGGGTTCAGGACTTTGACGATTTGGGGTTCAGGGCTTAGATGTTTAGGGAGTTGCTCTGTGTACGGCAATTGGGTGTGTGTTTTGTCGTTATGTTGTCCTTTTCGGCTTTAGGGCTTCTTTTTTTATGGATATCCAAAAGCCCTTTTTGCCTGCCTTGGAGTAGAGTTTGTAGGGCTTTGGGTAGAGCTTTCAGGTTTAGCTAGGGCTTTGTCCGGAGTTCAGTTTCAGGGCTGTTTAGAGAGGTTTAGGGTTTAGGGGTTTAGGCGGTTTCGGGTTGTTTAGGGTTTCGGGTTTAGGGTTAGAGGGGATATGCAAGACTTGTACAAGTGCTTGATGGCGGGCTTCATGTGAAGGAATGCTAACTTGAAGGGTCGCGGGACTTAGTAACTTAGTAAGTAGTTATTAAGTAGAGTAATAAGTACTTTACAGGGGATCCTAGTTGGGGTTATGATACTTATTCGACTATAAAACAACTACTTACTAGGTCCCCCGACCCTCCAAGTACTTGTAGGGTTTACCAGGGCCCTATGAAACCTAGACCCCGTAAACCCTAAACCCTAAACCCTATAAGCCCTAAACACTTTCAGTGTCTCCTAGGAAGGATTCCTTGTGTTGATTTCCTAGCAAAGATTTGATTCAGTTGGTTTCCAAGAAATCTCCTATGTTTCCGATGGATACCAAGACATTGCAGATTTTTGCCTTGGCATTGATTGCCAATGATCTTCAGATTTCAAGCATTGTTGAGGACGCTGCTAGTTGGCACATTGATGGTGTTAACATTTGGTTGTTTCGACGGAAAGGAATGCCTGTGCCAACTTTTGCAAATACCCCTCCACATTCCACATCGTATTATCATTGGTATCATGCTGGAGGTATTGAGACAGTATTTGGAGCATTTGCAACTGGGACTATTCTTCCCCGCTGCTCTGGTGGGCTTCAACTACCGCCCCAGATTCCATTGCCTGGCTTCTTTGCTAGAGTACGAAGAGAAGATTCGCAAATTACACCAGAGCAGTTACTGCATGATTGCAAGAGATGCATTCTCACGGCCACAAAGGTTTAGGGTTTAGGGTTTGCGGAGTCGGTTTCAAAGTTTTTTCCATAAGGTCTAGGACATTTTCAGGTGGGTAGTTAGTAGCTACCGTTATAGGAGCCTTATAGAAGGTCTATATACCTTATAGAAGCCTTACAGAAGCCCTATATACCCTGTAGCTTCCCTTAATGGGGACGACCGCGCAGCAGCTCTTTTAAAATGTGGTTGTGGGTTCGGTTCTGCGGTATTCCGGGTTTAGGGTTTTGCTCAAGGCAGGGTTTCGGCTTTAGGACTGCGCTAGGGAACAATAACGGACAACGCAGGTATACCCACATACACCTCATGAAGCTCTTAATACACTCTGTAGAACAGTCTCTAGAGTCTAACCCCTACATGCCTAAACCCTACCCTAAATCTCTTGAGTAATCTATAACTAAGACATAGAGGGTTCAGGGTTTTTGGGCCTACAGAACACAGAAAACCTCGGAAAAGCCTCCGGGTTTAGGGTTGAGCATGCCCGAAGGTATAAGGCGCTACGTATGCTAGATTCGCACTTATGAGGGGTATACAAAACCTATAGTAGCTTAACGAAGCTCTTAAAGGACCCCTAATGTTAAGGCCATCTTCGTCAAGTAAGGGTAACTGTCTCCCTAAACTCAAGGCATGGGCCGCCGGCTCTTGCCCCTCGCAACCCATCCCGAAAGGCCGACCAATATGCCAGCCCGCCCTTCCACAGCCATGGGGACCGTAGCACCCACGTCGCACCCGGTACCTGAACAGGGACCAGCGCCTCTCCCTTAAAAAAGTCATTATTCTGAAAACGAAGCCATGGGCTTACGCCTCCCTGAACTCTTTGTCCTCGACGGCTGTAGACGACTCAACTCTACCAAGCCGCTTCCATGGGCCCCCCTTCGGCCCCCTTGTGGATCCCCCCTCCCTGCTCCCCTGCCCTGCCCTGCTGCCTTTCCTTGAAGAAAAAAGTCGCAATGGCATGAGTTTAGGAAACACTCAATGCAATAAGTTTGGCTTGGCCGCCTTAGACGGCGTGGGGTGGGAAAGAAGAAAAGGAAAAAGGCCCTCTTATAGACAGGCTTTTGCAGGTTCTTCGCCATAGAACGACACAACCTTGTCGCCAGACACGATCCCCTAAGCGTTATTCCACTGGAAACCCTAAACTGGCCCTAAACCCTTAAACCCCTAAACCCTAAACCCTAAGCCCCGAAGCCCCTAAACCCCTAAACCCCTAAACCCCTAAACCCCTAAACCCTAAACCCTTCATGACAATCAAAACGCTGCCACCAACGGCAAGATGCCCTAACTCCCGGACCCTCAACCCGTAAATCCCAAG
>CAJNJA010083808.1:37469-48998 GCA_905231915.1 Symbiodinium necroappetens | reverse complement strand
CTACAACTAGTACCAACAATACCAACAATAACTACTACTACTGCTGCTACTACTACCACTACTACTACTACTACTACTACTCCTACTACTGCTGCTGCTGCTACTACTACTACTACTCCTACTACTACTAGTCCTCCTACTACTACTACTACTACTGCTGCTACTGCTACTGCTACTGCTACTGCTACTGCTACTGCTACTGCTACTGCTACTTACACGACAGAAGTACTTCCTCCGCTCAAAATCACTCCTTGTATCTACAAGAAGCCAGTTCCAGCAACCAAGGTTCGCCAGACAGCTTGGCAACTGGGGCCTCTGTTTGCGCTGCAGGCCCGGTACCTGACAGCGCACTGTCGCCAGAGTCAGCACTGACCACCACCCAACACCGTCACAGTCACGCTGTATACGAAGCTCGCCTGCAGTCACAAGCCATATGCACCAACATGAATGAGATGATGTACTATATCACACACACAAACCAGCTAGTTCGCGCCCAGGACCCTGTGCTGGAGTCAGCAGTCTCGGGCACCTCAGCCTGCTATACCTTAACCCCGCGCCGCCCAGTGAAGTCTCTCAAGTCTGAGAAATGCCGTCAGTGAAACTTCCCGTGCCTGAAGCCGACATGGGAGTGACAGGAGTTTGAGGCACGGCATCGCTGGGCCTCCAATGTCAAATGTGGCCAGCTACAACCACAACCACGGGGCATAATCTTACTACAGCAGCTGCATGCATCTTTTTCCGAGCCTGTCTGCGCCAACCTCTATGTCCACGGAATCCTCGAGCAAACGCTCGAAATCCTTGGCAAATGCGGCATTAAGGGCAGCTGCTGCAAGCTGTCGTTGGAGCAAGTGGCAAAACTCTCAATGCTGTCATCTCCACTTTCTCGCTGCTTGTGCTGGGATGTGGTTGCAGTATGCCAGGGGATAGAAACCCACAGGCAGCTGAAAGGAACCCAGAAGCGAGGACCCGGTAGCACTGTCGGCTCACACAAAAATGCCCCGTCAGAGGTGTCACGCACTGGCAACACCGCCACGAATTCATCGCTAGACTCACGCGACCTCAGGTACGTGAGACTCGCCAAAGCACGCTGCAGCCAGGACAAAGTCACCATCTGTGATTCCTGCAGGTCAACCCTCCATGATGGTAGGTTTATAGACTCTGTAAGATGACTTGCGCGCTTTCGCTACTTGAGGTGCCTTTTGCACCTATTAATTTGCTTTCCAAAATTTACATCCCGAAATCTGAGCATTATCGGAAACCGGGTCGGAGCAGCCAGAGCGGCTGTCAAGAGGCGCGGGCATGACCCTCCCCAGCGAAGCATTCCAACAAGCTTCCGATTCGACCGGCATGCGAAAGACCCTATCTTCCTGCAGAGGAACGAGTCATTCCTGGATCCTGTGCCGTAGCCCATACAACGAGATGCAGCGCTGATCCTGCTGACATCTCTTGACATTAGAGTCCCTAGACAGTGCGCAGCATCTTTATGATCCGCACTAGTCTGCTAGTGCCTGGTGCCCCAGAAACCCTTCAGAGGCCATAGACAATCGCCGCATCACTCCCGGTTGAGGTGTGGGTGACTTGGCTGCCTGCGTGGACTTCCTGACGGGACATCTTCGTTTGCCAGGTCAGCATCAGCGGCATTTGGGGATGGGCAAAGCAAACACTTTTTGCGATTGAAATCTCAATATATCTGCCAAAGTGCACCATGTTGGAACAACATGAAACAAGACGGACATGAGTGACATGAGACAGTGAGTTGACATCTTGACCCGTCCCCGTCGTTTGCTTCCGGTGCCCCGTCCTCAGAAGAGTAGGGTACACTTGGGTGAAAATCCGCGTCATCCTGGAAAGCTTCATGTCCAACTGCTTCAGCTCCTTGAGAGGAAGGAGGCCGGGACAAACAGGTACAACCAGCGTGTAGGTCTGGCTTCCATCACATTCGATCCAAGTTCGCCTATCAAACAACCCAAGCACGATCTGCAATAGCTACAGGTGTTTGTGCGACTCACTACATACTACACACTTCGGGCTACAGCACCTCTGGATAAACGCAGCACGTAAATTGATGTTGGCTGCTCCTTAAACCTCAACTAGAATCTAGAAAGAGTCCCACAACCATGCTAAATCTTTCTATGCTTTGCTGCCATCTGTGCTGCTGCTACTGCTTCCACCACCACCGCCACCACCACCACCACCATCACCACCACCACCATCATCTCTACCACTGCCGCCCGCTGGACGACGACTGCCACTACTACTGCTGCTACTACTACTACTACTACTACTCCTCCTGCTGCTGCTGCTCTGCCACTAGTATTCGTACTGGTACTAGTCCTGCTACTACCACGATCACTAGCGCTACCACTAACCATGTACCGCTTGCTACTGCCAACTACCTACTACCTACTGCACTGCCCGCTGCCTACAACACTTTTACTGCTACTACACGACGACGACGACGACAACCACTCGTACTCCTACTCCTACCGCTATAACTGCCGCTGCTGCTGCTGCTGCTCAACTGCTCTACGACTCACGATTCTACTACTCTACTACACGGCTACTCTAACGACCCACTACGCTACTATTCTACTGCTCCACAACGCTACTTCTCTGATGCTCTACTGCTTTACTGCTCCATTACCTCACAACCCTACTACGATACTACTGTACTACTCGACTCCTTGCACTCCTCTTCTCCTCTTCTCCTGTATTACTGAACTACTCTATGCTGCTCTACTCCTCTGCTCTTCTGCTCCTCTGCCAGCTTACTACTCCACAACTATACGATTACTACCGACGATAACCGTTATTCGTATCGAAACCACCAATAGGTGAGGACTGCAATTCTTTGACCCTGGTATCGACAGCCATTCAACTCAATTTGGTCAGGGGATTGGGGGTCTGTGCACTAATCAGCCATGGAAACTAATTAACGCAATGGAACAACTTACTGCAGCCAGCGCACCGCATGAAGTGCGACTTGATCAATGGCCCTGGCTTGGCCTTTGCATCGCAAGATGCCGTCGACAAACTCCTCCAGGCATGTTCAGCGTATCAGTCTGAACCCATCGCTTGTGGTCAAGTGATCAATGAAACAAACGAATTAGTTCGACAAACATATCACCAAGACAAGCACGACAGAACCGTTGCAAAAACAGTCCTCTAAAGTGACTTCCCCATCTCCGTTGTCGAGCAAATGAAACAATGCCACACCTGGACACAGTGTACATTTCCGCGGCTGCTGCTTATGGAAGTTGCAAAAGCAGGTATGTTGTCAATCAAAGAAAACGAAACCGCCAGCCTTGATGAACGTCGACATCAATCGACTGGAAATGTGCTTTCACAGTGGGATCGCTCAGCATGTCGTTCAGCCTTGCTTCTGTGACCATGCCCTTGCCGGTCTTGTCAATGGCTTTGAAAATGCCTTCCAGCTTTTGGACATATCGAGCTCGCTTGCGCAAACTTTCCACAACCATGAACTCAGCATCGGATTGCGCCGCCTCCAAAGTATCTCTCAAAAAAATCGCCGTGATGACACGGACCAGAGCAAACACGACGACAATGATGTATGCACCGAAAAATAAGACGTACAGCTTGCTGACGTTGTCCAACACGGGTCTGACGTTGGTAGGCCAATTCCTTTTCGGTCCGATTCGGGGTAAAGCCAAAACTTGTGCCCAAACTAACATGTTGCATGCGCTGGACACATCAACAAAAGCTTGACCATCTTTGCGTCCAAAGTTCCCGGCGAATGTCACTTCGAAGAAGGTGTAGGCGGCATTGTAAGCGGTGCCATAATGCTCCCACATCCAGGTTCGCATCTCCAAACTCTCCATGGGATCCGTAATGTAGTGTTGCAACATGTTCCCGATGATCAGGGCGGATGTAGACAAAAATATCCCCAGCAGCACCATCGCCCACACCAGTGATGTCAAAAACGTTTTGCCTTTGTGACGTGGGCGTGTGTCTACCGACTTGGTGACCGACCCTGTGCGTAACACAGACACACACATACACACACAAACTAAAAAATGGATGGCTCTTGATTCTTTCCCCAGACTCTGACCCCCTCAACATCGCATGAACATGCTTAGGATTACACATTCAAACCACGATTACAAGCCCTGGGCCGGTCTCGAGTTTGGTTTCTATGACCTCGGTTCTAAGATCACTTGGTTTGATCACCGAAATCAGATGGAGATGGGTGCCTTTTATTTTGGAAAACGAAAAGTCAGCCGGTTTCGTGTTGTTTTGCGGATGTGACCAGTAAATATCGAAGCAATGTCGCTACATTTCGCTGGGTAAATCGAAACACATGTTCGGCCGATTATTTCGGTTATTTGACGACTTCTGGTCGATGTTCGTGCTTCTCCTAGAAACACATTGTTACCAGCAATCGAATATCACAAGCCAAAAGCTGTGAGGACAAGCTCTTTGAAGCAAAGAAAGAAGACCAACAGTTGGCCTTCCATGTTTCTCGGCGTCCTTGGCTTTGAGGTCCGGTCCAGAGTGAGGAAGCGGCACTCAAGTAGCGGGCCTGTGACGTTCACAGCGGCGGACAACCTGAAGGCATGCTGAGTGCGGGTTCAACACAAGGCTGACAAAACATCCATGCACACGTGGCAGTGCATCACCCTGCGAACCAGCAGGCTTTGCGCACCCCACTCGGTAGTAAGAACCATGTCCCGTGAGCAGGCGAAACAAGGGCACACGCGAGGCTACGGAGGCCTTCTTTGCAAGCAACTTAGTTATCGTCGCAAAGAAAGAAGTACATACGTAGTTCGAGGCAACAGACAGAAGGAGGATCTGTCCACGCAGCAGCCAGCAGATATGATAGCCTGCTCGAGCGTGACAACTTCGTCATTGTCAAGTTTTGCAGTTCTGACCTGCAAGAGCGGGCTTGTGGCAAGGAGTTTCGGCCTCTTACGTGCGGCGGCTCCTCGCACCATGCACCTCGTGAGCACAAAGGGCATTGGCGAGGGGCTCGGGCCGCTGCTTGTTGCCCCAGCGAAGTGCTGCTTTGCTTTTCTTCACGCAATCTAAGCAACCTCATCATCGCTGGATTCGATGACACACTGAGGCTACAGCAGGCACAGCCAAGGCGTAATTGGCAAGGACACAAGCGTGGCTGGTGTTGGGTCGTTTTGGTGAGCGCGCTTAAACAGCCTCACTGGCGCAGGCCACAAGAACCGAAAATGCGCGTCTTCATAAGGCAGACAAGCTATGCCGGTTTTGGTCGTCAGTAGCGTTGCCAATCCGGTAGCGACGCAAAGCTAACTCGGTACAGTATTGGAGGCTCTCCGTTCTTTCGTCTGCTCCAGCCAACCATCCCAAATATGTGAGGTTCAGGGCGAACCTTTACCTTGACGCGGTATTCTGCCGGATGTGTGATATCAGAATTGAACCTGAGGCCCCGACATGTTGTAGCCTTCCAGCTCACTGCGCTGAAGCTGCATGTTTACAGCACAGCGAAAAACTAGCCTTCCTCTGGTCCGCGGGACCTGCCGACTTCACAACAAACAGGCAGCGATGTTCTACGCAAAGCAGCACCACGGACATTGCATCAATTTCCTTCAATGTGTGAGAGCCAACCTCATACCAACACAGCGAGGTTTCCTGTGTCAAACCCAATACCTGGGCAAGTCAAGAACCGGAGAGGTTCATGCGTGCTACATACACAGCATCCCGCACCTTCGTCCAACAGATTTGGCTGAAACCGTCTGGAAAGTTGTCTACGAACTTGTCATCATTCTCACGGATCCGCGACAACGTACTTCAAGGCTCTGAGGCCTTCATCCGAACCTGTTGAATCTGATGATACCTCGGAGCCACGCCGTGCGCCCATCGATGAACAAGATGCGCCCCCATCATCTCCAAAATTTGGTGTGCTCTCCACTACTCTCCACTAGAGAGCAGATGTCTCGAAACCGCACAAGTGACTTTATGTGTATTCATTAGTTTCACCACTATTGGTAAATTAAGGGCTTGCACAGCGACGCAGTGCATACTTGGCATACTCCAAGAACGGATTATCCAACCAGCCCGTAGGGACCTACAGCAAGGACGTTTTTGCCACTGCATGAAGATTACCCGGGATGTGTGGAGGGCCCTTTTGCGCTGTCGACCAGGCCCCTGATGTCATGCTCCGCCAACCGAATGGCAATCACAACTAAGTATTGCCAGATGCTTCTGCAAATGTTTGTCCCCTCGCGGTAGGGTGTAGTCATGTAATTTGTCCCGTCACATCTGCTTACGTGTTGGTCTTCTGCTCCTGACGAGAAGAAACTGTCACTCTGTTGCCGCGATGCCCGGTCACGAAAAAATTGGCGATCCGTCCGAGAAAGCGGAAAGGCATGTAGGCAGGCAGTCTAATTTCTGTAAGTTCCGGCAAAGCCGCTTGAGCCAAACCGACTTGGTTCCGGTAGAATTCGAAGTTGATCTTTCAACCTTTGCCTGGCGAGGGCTCCTGCGAAAATCTGCACAGTTGACTTATCCAATACATGCAAAGTCTCCTTTTTGAGCAGGTTGTCAAGTTGTGCTTTTCGGCCACTTTCAGTAATACTACTAGACATACCAGTTATAGTAAAGCTGCACGCCGAGAGGAACATGCGAAGGCCACGGCAGAAGCGAAGAACTCGTAGGAGACGTATGGCACGCAATGCTCTGATAAGCACAACGGTGTACATAATGGGTGCACCTTCGGTGGGTGCATGCTTCAGAGTGCATTCCAACAATGTTGCGACACTCAAAGTCTGAGCATCAGCCGTTTGCATGCTTCCGGCTACCGGGGAAACCTGCAGTGACCTCGCCAACTTCAATGACAATGATGAAAACCAGGTGTACCTCCACAGAAAGCGCACATGAAGGGATGCGGAGTCACAATGCGTTCCGTTCTGCGGCCTCTTGCTCTCATGTACAAGGCTCATAATTTTGAACAGCCGCCATGCCAGCGATTGCGAGGATTGCGTCGAACCAGATCGCGGGCACCATGTGAACTTTCCCCTGGCTCCCGAGGGGCTGACCATGCGACTGCCAACTTGAACTGAAATTGTGACCACCAAGGCGGGACCAGTGGCAGCAGCGGCCATAGCTGCAATAGAAACAACAAAAACAACAACCACCAGCACCACCACTGCAGCAGCAGCAACAGGGACACGGACGAGGACAGTGACAACGCAGCCGCAACTATCAGATATCACTATGGCAACAACCAGAACACCCATCACTGAAAAAGGAAGGGCGACCTGAACAACACAAAGTCCTTCTACTCAGCTGCAAAAAGCCCAAGTGCAGAAGTTAGAGCCAGGTGGCCTTCTCCAACGCCAAGCGGGCCAGCAGCCTGTTATCGCTCTCGGAAGCTGTCGGTCACCCCTCTAGTCATTTCCAAGACCGCTGCGAATGTGGGTGTTCTCAAAAAAATGGGCTCTGGCTCAAAACGCACAACCAAGCCTTAGGCCGCCAAGGCACTCCAGGAAAAAGAGAAGATCGAACGTTCCAGCGATGAGTCGCCCCAGCGAGTGCAGTTCTCGCAGGTGCAGCCCGTTGTGCTCTCTCCATCTAAGGTACAAAAAAATTCGGGCTAGAGCCATTGGCTTCTTGACTGCAACCGTTTGATTAACAAGCTTAACCCCGAACAGAAGATGCAAGTAAGGAAGAATCTCCTCCAGGGCAGGCCAGGAAGACGCAATGGCTCGCATCGCTGCTCGACAACGTTTCAGCTGCTGCCCGCCCTGCAACAAGGGCTCACAAAATGACCGGATCACTCCCGGATGGCGCTTTGCAAATGAGCTGATCGACTCATGGCAACGGAGAAGATCGCGAAGTGCAACCTATGCTAGTAGATGGTGCTTTCCCACAAAATGCTTGACGCAACTTTGTCGATGTTGGTCCTGGTGGATCCTGGTGGTGACTAGAGTGGTGACTAGACTAGTCTGCAGCTATACATTGATGTTCTTCCTCTAGCCCTTAACCTCGCCATCCCGTGCTGGTGAAGTACAGAGTTCGTGCGATGCAGCCGTGTGGAGATGACTGGTTTGATGAGACCGGTCCCGATGAGATGAAACTTGACTCGTCGTGTGGGCTGGTTTGTTGTGCATGTTGCGTCGGCTGATGATGAGGAGTTGGTTTGGCGTGTCTGCATGCATCGCAAACGACGAGCCAACTCAGCACCATCTTTTGCACATGTTGAAGATGGAAACGGACCACAAATGCCCCGAACTTGTTAAAGTTTTCGTTTCTGGCTGTCGTCAAGTTTGCCTTCCAACTCCAGCTCCACCATCATACAAACGCCATTGAGGAACAGCAGAATCGCGGCGGCTCGATCCTTGAAACATGCAAGCAACGCAAGGTTTCGCTGCTCTCTCAACTTTCCTTTCTTGAGTTCACTGGGCGCCAAGAGTTTGCTATCTTCAAGTGCCCGCAATTCCCGAAATGAGGGCAGACGAGCAACCAAACATCGAAGCCTCCTGTCCATGGGATCCAAGTTTTGACCACTGGGCACGACCTTGGGCAGCATCTCCTCCGATTCCTGCTTCGAAGACAAGGAAAGCCATCCACGGAGTTTCGAAGCTCGGGATCGAACACACCTGGCTTTTTCGACATCAAAACGGAACAGGTAAAGAAGTGACTGCAATTGATTAGAACCTTTAGCGCAAAAGAAAGGTATGCGTAGAGTCGCTTGGGGGCCCATGGCGCACTCCGTAGCTGGCTACAGGGCTGCACGGGCACGGGTCCGGGTCATCGATCTGCAAGGCGGGTTGTGAGGTGAGCTGTGTTGCACTCAGCTGTAGCCGGGCAGGGTCATGAACTGGAGATGCCACAGGCTTCTCATCCAACGATTCCCCTTCAAGGTGACTCAGCGCCGCTTGCCGCAGCGTAGCATGTTGCTCTTCGGCAAGAGCCAGCTGTTGCTGATGAAACTCGTCAATGATCTCGAGGAAACTGTCCATGGCAGAAATGTCGGCTGTAAGCTGGAATGAGCTAACTAGAAACATGATGAGCATCACAAGTTACCCACTGCAGTGGGACACTGTGCTCGACTACTTGGCAGACTTAGCATGGCCTAGCCGTTTAAGGCATCAGGTCCTCCTGGAAAGGAGGCAACCTTGAGCCACAAAAGCTGCAGGACACTGATCTTGCGATTCTTCTTCACGATTCCCTCAACTTCACTTTTGCATGCTGCTGCCAGGCTTCGACGTCTGCGGCCGGACAGCCTGAAAAACTCGGGGGGTGGACTTGCAGCTGCTAGGCAGTTGGAGGTTAAGGCTGTGGCAAGCTGGGTTGCTGTCATCCGAGAGAAGCGAGATCCCAGGGTCCAGCGGAGCTTCCATGCTCCTCTTGCTGTTGTCTCACGAGTGCAAGTGGTGGGGTTTCTTGGCGCAGATCCAGTTTCGTTCTTGGTCCTCCAGTCTGGCCAGCACAGCCGTCGCAGGGGTCACTTGCTGGAGCCGAGGCGGCCGACAGAATTCGGCACGGTGAGACCACCACATGCTGCTCTGCCGAGTCTGTTGCTAAGAGATGCAGGCTTTGAATCAATGAAATGCATGAATGAATTTGACCCTGTCGCGAACGCTGCCTGAGCCTCCCGGCGCACACGCGGAGTTTGGGCCTTTTGCGCGGACTTCGGGCGTCTGCTAAACGTCCATGCCTTGATCCGCAAAGCAGGAAGAAACCTTCAAAACTCGCAGCTGGTACGTCATCAACACTTGCAAGTTGCCCCCCATATCTCTGATTGCTAGCTTCTAGATTTCCTCGCGAACGGTCCCTTCACGGATACATTGTCACACATACATACATACATACATACATACATACATACATACATACATTTTAGCACTCGCACTCGACGCTGCAGGCGAGGTACCGGGAGAACTATAGCAACAACAACAGACTCGTCGCACTTTAGGCGAGCAACTAAGCCGGAGATCGTCACGACCACCACTGATTCAGGGCTAGCCATTTTTGCCAGCACATGCAGCACTCTTCGAGCAACAGCAGGTTCGTATCAGCAAGGGCACAATCCTAAACAGTTCAAGCAGTTCACTAGTCACAAAGCCAACAAACATTTCAGGAGAATGGAGGCTCATGCAGATATCAGGGATATGACACTTCTGATGATTACCTTGAATCACCTCTGTATGAATCTCCCCTCTCCTGTCTGTATCCACCTGGCACTGCTGCTATGTCTTCTCCGACCATGCGTCAAGTTACTATGCGCATCCAGTTTCACTTAAGTTCTGCACGTCTCTCGGAAGAAGCATGGCGCAACACAGGTGAAATGTGAAGTCCGCCCAGCGTGAAAAGAACTGTGGAGATGACAGTTCCAAATTTTCCGGACCATCGATACGCCAAAGCTCTGCAACCTTCGCAGGAGTAACTTCCAGCTAGCACTACTCACTACACGATGCTTGCTCTGATCTTGCACCAAACACCTCGAACAATCTGGCATTGGAGGTCGAAGCCCGCCAAGACTCATCCACCGTCTAGACACGAGCATCCAGCCACGAGATGACCTCCTGCACAGCCTGCTGCGCTATCTCTGGCTGGTCCTGGAAAAGTTGGTGGTAGGCGCCCTTCAAAACCTTCAGGTGCTTGTCCTCCGAGCCGGCGGCGAGGAAAAACTCAAAGGCCGCGCCTGTGTCCACACGAATCTCCTTCTCACCTACGATCATGGCAAAGGGAGCTTTGAACTTCTTCTGGTTTTCCGGATCATTGACGAACTCCACCGCCCCGAGGGTTTCGGCACCAGTCCTCACGTGAAACTTGGCATTGAGAACGCGGTTCACGACAGGATCAGCCTTCCCTGCGGCCGCCCAGCGCTGATCGCCGAATGCCTGGTCGAAGGTCGTCTTGACATCCACGCCCGGCAGAGGCATCTTCGGGAATAAGCGTGATAAGATCTTTGCAATCCCAACTACGCAGGGTGGTGGCAGCATCTCCTTCTTGACTTTCACTACCGGACCGCACAGGAGGTACCCAGCGATCGGCCCGAGCGCCAGACCTTCCACCGCCCTTCCGATGCCATGCCTCAGGATGAGAAGTGCGCCGGCCGACTCCCCCAGCGCGAAGATCCGGAGGCTTGGATAGCGCTTTTGCTCCTCCTCCGCCATCTTTTGTAAATCCCCGACGACATCTCCGTAGCTGTCAATGTAGCCCGGGGCTTCGCCGTCGGAATAGCCATAACCAACCTGGTCGTAGGCGACCGCTGCGTAGCCAGCAGTGCGCAAGCCCTGTCCTACGAGATCGAAGTATCCGCTGTGCCAACCCGCTCCACCGTGCACGAGGATGACGACGGCCTTGGGTGAGGACGGCACCCAGCGCCGCACCGCGAGACGGAAGCCTTTCGAGGACTCAGCGAAGCTTTCCGGCTCTCCGAGCGGTGCGAAAGCCATGGTTGGGAGGCCGATAGCAAAGCGCGGCTGGTCTGAACAAGCACCTGCTATCCTAGCTACCAATCTAGCTTGAGCCAAAATACATACATACATACATACATACATACATACATACATACAGAGACAGAGAGAGAGA
>CAJNJA010083808.1:7272-37432 GCA_905231915.1 Symbiodinium necroappetens | reverse complement strand
GAGAGAGAGAGAGAGCGAGAGATTCCCCATAACGCCATACCATGGCCTGAGCTTTCCCTGAGCTCCTGAGCTGCCGACCGGCTTGCTAGGAGAGGTCGGCTCCATGCAAGGGGAGTACTGAGCAGGACCTGAGCGATGCCGCAAGGGGCTCCGATCCAAACTGCGAGCATATGATCTCCACGAAGGCTTACATCGTCTTGTTTACGTGGTACTAGGTCCATATAGTCACAGGCTTTAAATTGCACAGGAGGGTCTGCACCAAACGTGCCGCAGGGGTTGAACATCAAAGCTGCTGCCGCGGTGCCATCAATATTAGCCTGTCTCAAGAATCAGGCTAGGAGCTGATGTACTTTTGCTGTTCCTTCGGCTTGTGCCGGCCCTGCATAGTGAAGGCGCCACAATACCTCTCGCCAACGAAGGCGGTGGCACACAGCAGGCACTTAAGAAGGCAGGGGCATCGCAGCACGGGCATTACACATTTTCCCTAAGCCTTAGCCCTCAAAACATGTCGGCGCGCCGGCCAGGGCTTCGATCAGAGACTCCGAAACCGTTGGGCACAGCGTAGGCTCCTGGTCCTGGGTTTTCCTGAGCTGTCAAAGTCCTTCTTTCGGATCCGGACTCTACTCTTTGCAGTAAAGCTGGTGCCATCCAAGCCTCGGTAAAGTATTCCAAGAGCCTGTCGCCAGTTTCTCCATAGCGCCTCGCATATTGCTTGAACTGTCACTGGACCATTGAGATTTGCTGGCCCTTCTTGGTGATTCCCCCATCCGCGGCTTCTGGCCTGCGCGACGATGCGCCGTCGTCCAGGGAACCAAACTCGGACCTCATGAGCCGAGATCAAGAGCAGATCTCAAGTGCATGGGGCAGTGCAGGCCAGGCCATGCAAACAAGAAGCCTTCTTTGGGGCACACTCCCGTGGGCCTGTGTGTCAAACCATCCTGCTGAGCTCATTCCGAAGAAAAACCCAGTCTGCTTGCAAAATCAAGAGTCTCTGATGCCAGGTCCTCAATCATCCAGTTTCAAGCATATGAAGAACTGCATCACTCATAATCACTCCACATCCGTATCAAGCAAGATCCTGCCAGAAGAAGGCGAGGCAATGTGAAGCGTCATGACTGCTTTCTGACTCCATGGTTTATCTATGCTACTTCGCCACCACCAAAATGCTTTTATCGTTCAAGCAAGCGGGATAATTTGTCTCACAACCCGAGAGCGACAGCGACGCGCCAGAACCTCGATGCGTGGTGCTCAACTTGACAGCCCAGAATCTTCGTTGGGCCAGTTGTCCAGAAAGGATACCTCGTGCAGCTGCAGGCTGCCTTTGCCCATCTGATCCAGATTGTGGAACAAGCTCTTACCTTAGGATCGCAACGGTCCATTCTGCTTAAGGGCAGTATGCGGGCAAGCTCTGGGTAGCATTTCACCTTTGGCCAGCTTGCACTCACCCGTGAAGCCATACATCCTGACAGCTCAGCAGCTGCGGCTACGAGTACCAGGTGTCAGTTCAGGCCAACGACAGTCACCTCAATGGTCCTGCAGGCACTCTTGAACTCCTTAAAGTTCAGCGACCCCGAGCCATCTGCATCCAGCACCTGAAGGGTGTCGCAGTCGGGCCATACCAGCTTCGTTTTGGGCATGACTTGAGCATGTAAACGATAGAGGATGTTATGACCACCACGGATGTGCCTGGGCGAAATTCCGACGGAACGCTTCCCCCTCAAACCGTGCCTACTGTTCAGGGCTTTATCGGTATTGGAAGCCTTTCTCAGGATGGGAAGGCACAATTACGAAGATGACTGAGCATGGGCCGCACAAACTGGAACGATACTCTTTGACATCCTGTCTCCGATATCAGCACCGAACCCCCTCATTCAGGCCCGTACCTTGGGTTTTCGGGATGGCCTGTTAAACTGGTTGTGTCGCAACCAAAACCGTGAGGGAGAAGAGTCCAGCCTTGAAAGCCGACCTCACTCCGCCAAACTCCGCATCCGCCCAGGTCTTGAAGTTAGTCAAGCATTCATGGGCTTCCTGAGCGGTTCCAGCATCTCCCCATCAGCTCAAAGCTTGGCCGACCATCTGACTATCGCACAGAGCTCTGCCGGTGCTGCCAAGGTGCAGGGTCAACCTCCTGGCTTTGAGAGATGGGCAAGAACACAAAGGAATTTAACCAGTGGCAGATGCGAGGTGCGCCAACATGGGTGAATGCAGGCTTCGGGAGATTCAATGTTCTGACAGCTGTTCTCAGCGAGCCCTTGGACTTCTTGCATGCATGCTTTCATACCGCCTGCCAGGAAGCTCGAACCCTCGCAAAGCCTGCAACATGAGCTCGTTTCAACTGGCCTTCAGAGATATGCTGCCGCTGCAATCCTTGGGTGCAGGAATGGTGCTTTCTCCGCTCCAGTGCAAATGCAGGGCTGCTCGTCAAGGCTCTGAATCCAAAGCCAACCATGCTCCGGCCAGGTTTCCATGGAAACGGACCAATTTTGCTGCCTGCAGTATTATTGATCTCTCTATGGTCACAGACACATACATGCATAGCTAGACAACTCTAGGCGCTATGCTATGCCAGCTGAGCAGCACCGCAAGCAAATAAATTTCTAGCCGAGAAATGAACATAATATCCAACGTTTGAGTCATCATGTCTGAGTTGGTTGGACCCGAAAAACCGAACAGGGTTTCCATGAATGTTGAGCTTCCTATACAAGGGAGGGTTGCGGTCCACGTATTCTTGATTCACGACGGGCAAGGCCGCGAAAACGTGGGGCTACATTTCTTTTTGGGTGTTACAGTACCTGGAGTCCTGCTACGTATGTGGTGGTCCGGGAGCTGAGCGGACAGTCACATGCTTGCATCAAAACCTATATATGTGTGAGCAACAAAACACCAAGCCACAGGGAGAGCATTCTGCCAGATTTAGTATCGATACACCTTATCAGCCTTGAAGACGTGCTGGGGCTTTCAACGGTTTAAGCCTTCAGCACGCTTCCGACTGGGCATTTCGACAATGCCATTGGAAGATTTCTTGCGAACTTGCAGCATCTTGCGGCTCCAACCGGAAGGGAGTCGGCTTGAGATGGTAACACCCGAACGCAGAAAGTCCAGGCAGCACGCCGCCTCCTGGAACTCGTGCCAATTGCAGCCTGAGTTCTTGCAGGCTGTGTCACTTGTCACTCCGGCCGAGATGGCCGATTCTTCGTCAGCGGCTCAGTCTCAAAACAATGACTCGGACAGTCGAGTTAGTATGGCCAGAGAGGCTGTTTGAGCAATCCTTGTCCATAGCGAAGCGCCAGGCCTGTCGAATACGAACTGCAAAGGCAGCAAACCCTCTGGCACCACCTGCCTTGAGGATGTGACCGTGTCGCGCTACAAGCCTTGAAGCTGGAGGTTGAGTAGAGCTTTCGCGCAGGCTGCAATCACTAAGTCAGGAAATCTTTGCTGCGGCTCCCGGCTGTTTGCGAAAAGCATCGGCGGCCGCCTGGTCTGCAACGGTTGTGAGCCAGGCCTCGCAGTCTTCACGTTTCAGAAACTCTCGGCTTCCGATGCCACTCCCTGAACCCAGGCGCGGGGGCTCGCCAGACGTCCATGAACTCAAAATCACGGGCGCAGATGTGCTTCCTCAGCTCTCATTGTCTCGTTATCTCGGGCTCTCATAAGTTATGCTCCGCGGAACACGAGATGCCCGGAGAGGGGGCGAGAGAGAGAGACAGAGAGGGAGAGAGAGCGAGAGCCAGCGAGGGAGGGAGGGAGTCAGACAGAGCGAGTGAGTGAGCCAGTCACGCAGAAAACGAACAAACTAAAGCTACATACGGCTCACACCTGAGCAACAGGGGCTGCCCGTGTATATAAGAGTACTGATCATCACACCGGCTGAATAGATCTCCAAAACATAACCCTCAATCACAAGAGAAGGTCGGTTGCAAACCGGCAGTCTGAGTCTGTGATATAGCTTTCGGACTCCTCTACTTTGTGCAACTGAAAGATGCCTCCACAGACACATGTAAATTGCCAAGTCGCTTCTCCTGCCAATCTAGAATCGAAGCCACCTGTTTGGCATTCCGACCAAAGCCATGAGACTCCAATTCCTGGTCGCGTTGCGGAATCGAGCTACTGAACAGCACAGTAACTTGTGCGCAGGGATTTCAGCTCATGGGCTTAATCAGCATCCCAAGCCAGGCATCGAGCAAGGTGGTACAAAAAGCAGCTGTGCGCAGCCCACACAATTAATTGCGATTGCATAGATCCCCTTTGGGGTTTTAGCCGTCTCAAGTCGGACTGACCAGGACTTATGCAGCACATGAGGGCTGTGCTCACAGCCTGGCTAGACTGAACCAACGTGGACCAACTCTGCAGCCAAGTGTCTTGGAGGAACTCGGCATGGGTCAACCTCTTTTTGCCTCGGCGGGGGCCATTCTCTCGCAAAAAAGCTCAAGGAAACCTCGATGAGCCGACCAATTTCGGACACCTTCTGCCGCCCTTCGGCACCACTGCAGCCTTGTGGCGAAACCGGTCCAGCACCTCGAAAGCCTCACTTGGCCTTGCGGCACCGCAACCATGCCGCACTCGCGTCTTTTATGCATCAGGCGCAACGCAAAAGAGTATGGACGCATGGCGACTCACTGTGCGATGCTTTGCTGTGCGACTCGAAAGGCTTCGTTTGCGACGGTTCCAGCGTGCCTGGAGGAAGCACACCGAGACACACACTGACCGACAAACCTATCCTTCTTCTCGGATCGGTTTGTGGTTGCTAGTGAAGAGAAAAGAACGAGCGCGACTGCGACTCTAAAGGTGCAGTACCATAGGCTCTCCACCCGCCTCTTGGACGGGCTCGTCTTCAAGGCCCATTCCCGGAAATAAGCCAGCAATTGCGCAGATTGAGGATCCAACCTGGGCTGCCAGCAATCCTTTGGACTTTCACCTTAACGTGGCTCCTCATCCACTGCTTGGCTGCCCGTGGCGCCGTGGCACAAGCTGATAATCAACAAGGTATCCCACATTGGTGAAGTTAGATGCGACTGTAAGCCAAGTAGCTCCTCGATGGTAGTGATGCCGCTTGCATCATGATCGAGTGCTTGCCACAAAGCGCGGCAGTTGCCCTTCCAGTTCAACATCTTCACCGCCTCTGCACTCATGCGGCTCGACCAGGGGCGCCAGATCAATATCCAGGCTATGCAACTAAACAAAGCCAGAATGCATGCTAACAGTCGTGTACCGGCGCCTTGAAAAGCTCAGAGCGCTGAAGTGTCATGGAGCCATCGACATCCAATGCCTGACGAAAGCTTTGCAAACTTTGCACGCTTTATCACGCTTTGTCGCCTGCTCAAGCACCTTACCCACCTTGCCTTCCTCCACGCTCTCAGCATGTTGCCGAAATGCTTCTTCAGGAAAGCCTTGGTGCTGAGCTTGGTGGCATGTTCGATTTTTCCCTCCTACTTAGCAAGGACGAGCCCGCATTGCAGGGTATGTCCGGGACTGTGGCAGATGCACAGCAGAAATTCGTGATATGAGAGCCCAATTTCGGCCGCTAGGGGCTCACTTGCTCAAAGCGCATGGGTGTCCAGAGATGCCATCGATGCATGACAAACCCATGCTCACGTGCGACCGATTTCGATTGAAGGCAGTCACTGAGCAGTTGATGCCTCAAGACCCTCAGCATCCCTCAGCTCATAGTCCATCGAGGACTGCATGAGGACTTCCCTTCACACCCTGTTCGATTTGTGACGGGGGCCTCTGAACCTCGGGGTGGAGTTGAAAGGATTTGCGAACACAAATGCAGCGTGAGATGATTAATGTATAGAGCTTCTGTATTATTCTGTATGTGCACATGCAGATGCAGCAAAGCAGCCTTGAAGCTTTTCAGCGCCGCTCGCGCTTCATGTGCACTTCTAACACGGATGCCTTAGGAGCGAGGTGTGGTCAAGGGATTTCGACATCCAAACTTGCGAGTCATCAAAACGAAGCCACGTCTCATCGACAAGGATTCATTGAGCCATATGTATGTGACACCAGCCCAGTGCTTTCATCGAAGGCTGATCAGAAGATCTTTCAATGGGCAGCTGTAGCCCACTACCTTCTGTACATGTCCAAGGTTCCGTGTTGTGATAGCCGAATATGCTACCTAAGAATAGTAGGATTTTTCTGTTTTTCGGCTGCAGGTTGGGATTCGGCAGAACTCCTTGCAGCAGGATCTGGAGGCCTGGTTGTTCGGCTTGTAAATGCCATGTGTCGGATGTTGTTCCTCGGCATTCCAATCATGGCTTCGACCGATCATCCGCGATTGCTTGGGGCTGTTGGGGTGGCACGACCGACGGCAACACTGCGGCGACGTGGTCCCTGTCACGAACGTGTCCCTCTTCGCAATGCCCGCTTGTCACCGTCTGATCGGTTGGTACCGCGCAGGTGCACGCTGTATGCTGCGAACTTGCATACAGATTTGTACATGGGTGTACACAATAAATACTCAGCATGGCGCAGCGCCCCTCCCCGCGCTGTTCGAGCTGCGAGGCACCAAGCTCGGCAACCCCTGTTCAAATCACCCTTGCAGGGCCTGTACAACCTCGGAGTTGTCGTTTGCAAGGTGTGCCATGCAGCAAGGAAACGGCTCGGAATAAGAAAATCTTTACACGGGTGTGCAGTGTGCACAGACGTTTGTGACTGAATATTCCAAAGACAAAGCCTCTAAGTCCCACAATGTAAAACATCTCGGCTACCGTGGCAACTCCGGAATGCGTCAGCGAACCGGTGATAATGCGCGACTGCGCCTTTCATCTGCAAAGCCTCTGCCAAATCCCGTGCCATCTGGGATTTCGAGGAAACTCTCGTGCACTAGCTCAGGCCCAGGCTTACAAAGATCCGATTGGGATCCAACCTGATTCAGGAAGCTTCCGACCACCTCACGACAAAAGCGCGGTGTGCTTTCCTCGACAATCCTCGGTACTGCTGTTCCGCCATTGGCACGTCGGTATGCAGTCTTCTGCAAGGCATACACTGATTTGAAACGATCTCTGGCCACATTCCATTCCTCCCGCTGCACCACACACTGGTACGGCAGTAACTTTTGCCCATCCAGGAATTGATATGTGCGTACATTCACTCCGGTTCTTCGGAAGAACAGCCTAAGGTACTCCGACAAATGGAACGCACCACTGCCCACCATGACAGGATCGTAAGGGACCCATGTTGAGAGCCCCACCTCTTGGCCAGCCGTGATATTGGTCAGCTGCCCCGTCTCGCTCGTCTCCGCATCCAGAGAAGGGATCAAGGGCAGCCTCAAACCAAAGCTCGTGATGCTGAGCACCATGTAGAGGGTCCTATCCCTCTGCCACTCCAGCGTAGTCTGTGGTCTGTTGAGGTAGCGAATTGCCTCGCATCTGAGCGCATCTAGTACCAGCCGAATTGCATGAGCTGCCCGACTGGGCATCTGCAAGTGCTCTGACGTCCCCATGACAAAATGTACCGTATAGTGCCCATTCTCTTGTCGTCGGCAAAGCAACACGCAGGCTGAGGCTTGGTCTTGGCTCTGGTCGCCCAGATCCCTCCAAGTGAGAGAGCAGTCTCCCTTCTCTGGAAAGTTTCGTCTTACCCGCTCAATTGTTGTCACGGGCAGTGCCGAATGACCAAAACATAACTTGCCGGGCAGGCGCTGTGAGTGTAGGATGCCAAACAAAGTGTCACAAAGCCGGATCCATGGCCAGTCCACCCAGAAGTTCTCCAAGCATGTCCCGGGAGCATGCAGCTCTCTTACTTCACGAACCTCTTCCACACCCGTTGGATCAGGGTGGCACTCGCAGCTCCACGCTCGAGTTTCTGGCCGGACCAACAAGTAGGCAGGATCTTCTGGCGGATTTAAGATGACAACATCGTGAAGCAGGCACTTGATCAAGGTGTCACCCCAAGGACCCCTGGACTGGAGGAGCGCGGACGAAGGCTTCTGTACGAGGGTTTGCCAACCCTCCCGCGAGAGTAGATGTGGCACCAGAAAACACCAATCCTCGATGGTGTTGGGTCTTCTGGCCTCCGATGTCGCTGCCTTCATGGCCTTTCTAGGAAGCTAAGGGCCTCAATCTACTTTGGCAAGAGACTTGCATTGCAAAGCGGGCGTTGTCGGCCAAGTCATGTTTTAAAAGCACTCTGACTGAATGCAACTGATTAGCCAGTAAGTGCTAGCTGCTAACGGACACTTAGGCCTGCTCTGCTTTGTTCTAGCTCGCGGCGCTACTTCTCATGTAGCCAGGCCGCCTGCCATCTTCTCAGCCTTCTTTTTTGCCGCCTGCTTCAGCTTGAACATCTTGACCTCGCGGTCAACCCACCTGCGGTAAGAATACCGGTTGGATGAAGCGGCCGGCTGTATCAGTTCTGATCGGGAGGTTCCACTCGCACACAACAGCATCGCGAGAATCGTTGTTGAGTCCGAAACTGAGACCCGTCTACAGCTCCTGCGAAGGCGTGGGATGACACATGCGCAAGATTCGCCTCATGCCCCTCGCATAGATGCAGCGCACCTGCAGCAAACGAGGTAACCCAAGCTACGAGAGCGAACTGTGCCGCAGCCTACTGCCTACTACATAATGTACCAATGCACCATTCTACCTGCAACGTGCGCTGGCTAGGATCCATCGGCTTCTTGAAGCAATGATCGGGCAGGGTAAGATGGCAAACGAACAAGATCTTCCAAGTGCAGGCGCACAAACACAACTGAAACAAATAAACCCATCTTAGTATGTCCAACTCGCAGGGCCCACAGCCAGCCTCGTGCTCGCTCTCCATGGCAAAAGCATCGAAAAACATCTTCTCCTGGCCTGGCAGAGCCATGCGCGGGAACTAATCAGAATCAACAAGATCTCTCTATCACACAAGGAATGTCACGGGAGCGACCTTTAAACAGCAAAGCAGCTACTGCTGCCCGGTGTGGCATCAAAGCCGGTCTCATCAAACGCCTGGATCGTCAAAGCCTGAAACTGGCCAGCACCGGCCTGAACCCAGGAATTAACAGAAATCCACGCCCCTGAACTCTGGGGTCATCGGTACTACGAGTGGATCAATCCGCCCTTAGTTGCTCCAGCTTCCGGACGGCAAGAGCGCAGATGCGGCAGTAGCGTTCGAGAATAGCGACAGCGCAGGCATGGGAGTTGAGGTGGCGCAATTGACAAGAACACAACCGGATCAACTCAGAACGCTTGCCTCCGCTCCAACCAAACGCAGCAAGGCTTTCACAGAACTCCTGCTCGGAAAGAGCCTGCAAAGATGGCTGATGGCTACCGATCCTGCATAGCCTGGGCAACTCGACGGGAGCGCTTCTGCCACGGGTCATGAGTCATGAGCCTTGTCCACAGCCTTCTCCATGCCGCTGGAATCAGCATAGTGTTTCTGGAGCCGTCGGAGCATGTCCTTAACGTTGACTGCGCATCCACACGTCAAACCAACGCAACGATGTGGCCGCTCCACATGTCTTCGCACTGCACTACAACGCAGATATTCGACTCTCCGGATCAGGTTTCGTACTTCGCACCAACCATCTTAGACTCGACCCGATAAGCAGGACTGGCATGTCTTTTGCCCGCACACGCCAGACAAGTCTGGCAGGGCTAGGATGTATTCCCACGATAGAGGCAACATGGATAAGACTCAAACCCCCGCACGAGCTTAAAAACAGTGTGCGAAAATTTGCTGCACCCATCCGAAGCCTGTTGAGCTAGAGCAAGAAAAGGTGTTGTCGCAGGGCAACCTTCTAAACCCGAGACATGAGTTGTCGTGAGGATGGGGTCATGAAGCCACAGCATGTCGGGCATGACGCGTTGCCGCATTGTCGCGAGCCAAAACTACCGAACGAGATTTAAAAAAAATAAACTATATAAGGTTGACAAGAAGACCTCTGGAATGTGATCCCCGATGCTCACCAGGCAACATCCCAATACCGAAGCTTTCCCTTGAGCCCGAAACCTGGCGGCCAAGTTTCTTTAGTGCCGGCAAATGTGGAGCCAACGAATTTGGAAAACGATCGCCACAGCTCTGCCTGGCAGCCGGGGGACGGCTAGCAGGCTAGCATCCCGTCAGTACAGAACCAGACATGATGCCAGCGCTACCGTACACTAACTCCTACTGCTACTGCTTCTGCTACTGTTTCTGATGCCACTGCTGCTGCAGCTGCAGCTCCTCCTCCTGCTGCTGGCACTACTACTGCAATTGCAACTACGTTGGAACCAAGGCTTAAATCCTGCATCAGCTGGGAATGGGACACCAACTACAACCACCACCACGACCGCGATCGCGACCACGACCACTACAACAGCAACTACTACTACTACTACTACTACTTCTTCTACTACTACTACTACTACTCCACCACTACCACCACGACTACGACGAGGGCGACCTCTCACCACGACTGACTTCACCGGTTTCCTCTCACAAAAGAGCTTCTAACGTCACAGTACCTACTACATTGATGACATGTAGGCGGGTCTTTAGCCTACAACACGCGAGAAGCGCAAACAGATTCAGAAACGGCAATGCTTGTAAGCTAGATACATCGACAGTGATATGGTAAAACAGTGCGTCGAAGTGAGAACTGTGAACGACACATCGACGCCCAGGCCGATGAGCAACAACAAAGGCGAACAGATGCAGATGATGATGCTGGTAATGTGGTACCTGTAGGAAACGCTCACCGGATCGCAAACAACTAAACACGTAGAGCCCGTGCAGGTAGTGCACGCAGATATTAATCGCTGTTGTGTTAAGGGTGGTGGTGCTGCGCAGACACAGAATCAGCCAAGTATTCCACGGGACAATCCAAAGGCACCTCTTCCGGCCGAGTGAACTCGTCAAAGGATATGGCGCCAGACATGTCATCGTCCAACTCCTCTGCGCTTCTTTTATTAGGAGCAGGGCACTGATGCGGTCGCCTGTCCTGCCACAGCTTGTGGGTCTGCTTTGGACCTCCTGTGAACTTCATGTCCTGACGATGCAAATCACATGCATGGGAAAGCTTTGTCACACATGCAAGAGTAGCTGCACACCCCTCCAGGTGATCCCACCACGAGAAGAAGGGCTGCTGGCTATGATCATCTCAACAGGCACATGTGGCTGTGCAAGCTGCAACAGCGTCCTTGAGGCCCTTGTCAAACTCAGTGTAGTCAATGCCTCTCGAGCATGGGAGAGAATCAAAATGCTTGCTGGGGGGACCTAACCAGTACTTGTTCAGATCTGACGAAGAGCCCCTCAAGCAGTTACAGCTTGGGCTTGAGGCAGATAGCTGAGACACGAAAAGGCACTCCAACTTTCATGACGGCAGCGGGTATGCGCCAGGAGATCGAGAATGACACTGTCTGGCTACAGGCCTGCGATGTCTGTGCACACATAGAGACGAAGAGATAGAGAGACATACATACATTGGCATGGATCGACATATATTGTTGGGTGCGAATGCAAATGACATGCAGGTATTCACGCCGCATCCATACATGTACGTCCAGCACTGGTTGTTCAAATGCAACGCCGACACAGTGCATCGGGGAGGGCAGGGCACCGGTAGCCTAAGGGTTCACCTTTCCAGCTGTGAAGTCTGACCAAAGTTTCGACTCTTGCCATGAACTTGGCAGCTGCCCGGTGCTTCAACACTCTTCCGGGGGTCTATAGATTTTTATTTTTGCAGAGTCAGGCACGTCCACTGTGATCCGTGTCGAGGAACCTGAGCACTCAACTCCGGTCGCATGGCTCGCCCGCAAACTCAGGACTTAGATGAAGGCGGTCCTGGTGCGGCCGCTCGACAGCCTAAGATGACGTTGATCCAAGCTGCTGGAACCATGCCTTCAGCATTGTCTCGCAGCCCGCGTCAAGGGCAATGTCGTGCCTCAGATGTCGACCAACAAACGATCCTACAGTTCTACAGCGAAGGACCGATTTACTTACAATGCGATGTCCCAAACTTCTGACAAGGCCCAGCGAGCACGATTGATCACCGCGTGTGCACCATCGGAAGAAGCTACTGGAGTATGTGGCAATTGCTTCCTGCCAAGTGACAGCTTGTCCACGGCGCTCTTCTTCGGGCCGTCGTCCTAGCAAAGGCAAAGGCATTTTCCCAAGTCACGCTCCTACCGTCACCCTGAGCTCGACCTTGGCAGCTTCTTGACACTGATGGGCAGGGTACTCGCTGCAACGGAGTTTTATCACTCGCGCCGAGCAAAGAAAGGGCATTTCAGAGGAGCATTGCTTGCTTTGTCAGCCGGTGACAGAATGTCGACAAACTCCTTGCAGTGTTGCCTGCTCGGTGTGGTCCGGAGTTCTGCTTTTGGCAAGCGTCTTCACCGCTTCTGCACCTCTGCAATCCTGCTGCATGTCCAAGCACTTCAGCATCCCACACTGTGTATTGAGACGAGTGGTGGGCCCATGCGGCCACATGAGGCCCCCGGCTTCCGAGAACCCGGTCGGTCCGCATCCATTAAGGCTGTTCGGAGCTCTCTCCTACTCTCGCGATCTCGAGGTTCTGGCACAGACCACAGACACAACTTCTACTCACATCTTTGATTGATGCAACGTCTGCTTCTGAGCTCCCGAGGACGGCTGCAGCGAGTTTCTCGTCGTTCTAACTCCCGGATAGCTGGATGGCCCAGCACGCGAAGGATATCTTCCAAGAGTTGATATTCGGGTTCAAGCTCCGCCTCGAACTGCGCGCGCACTATCTGACACTCTTGCCCCCTGCTATGCTATGCAGCTGAGCAGACAGGAGCAGTCAGCATGTTGCTGGGAAGCCTAGCAAAACTTCAGCCAAAGTGCTTGAAACTCAGCCAGGATCTTCTTCCTGCGACAAAGGCCCGTTCTCTCCCCACCGACGGAGTTGTAGCGGTGGTACTGGGTCCCAGCTGGCGGCGGTCCCACCCCGATCTTCCTGAAAAGCAGGCCATAAAGCTGTTGGGGGCGATCGCGCAGGAGAGACTGGTGTGCCACAATCGTTCGCCTTTCAAACAAGGTAAAGAGGACTCGGATCCGCTCTGCGGCTACCCAATGCTCTCGATGCCTCAGTCTGCACACAATATGGTTACATAACTAGTAGCTAGCCGGGGCAGCCTTATAAACAAGATTCTGAATTTCAGAGGTGGGTCCGCTCCACGACATCAGCGACAGTCGTGTTTTTAAGGAGCTCGTCGAAGATGCGTCCACTGCTGCACTGCGTAGTGTTTTCGAACTGACAGTAGCTCCAGAACATCGCTTTTTCCAGACGATCCAGTGGATCACATACCACCGCGATCACCACAAGGTTATCAATGAGAGATAAAGTTGCCAAGCCAAAGTCGAAATTGTGTAGCATGTAGTTCTTGAGTCCAAGCTTCGTCCCTGCATCGAGATCCTGAAGGGCTTCAATGTGCACGCCAAGAACACGCCGATACTTGCAGCTGACAAGTCTTCCTTTCTAACACTTATTACGTATGTCCAGGGACTCTTTCCAGCGAGGCTCCTTCTGCTGACATCTTGCCTTGCCGCAGTTCATGTAGTTGACCTGTGTCTCTGTGGGAAGCATTCTAAAGCCACCGGTATATTCATGAATATAGCCGGGCGCAAACAGAGTCTCTTCGTGGTCATCCTGGCGAGAGAAGCGAAGTTCTGGATGCTGCTTGATGTTCTTCTGCAGCGAAGTGGTGCCACAGCCCCCCATGCCCACAATGGCAAATCTGAGATTCAGGAATTTCCAGCTTGACAGGGGCCGGACTTCTCCCTGCAAACGAGTAGGAGCCACGGCATCAAGGTCCTGAGTGACGACTTTGATTGCAAGCTGCTGCAGAACCTGATGGGGCCTGCAGCTCCGTGGTGCACAAACGGCGGTGTGCAAACCGGCCGTGCCGTCTGCAGCCCGCATCGATTCATTCAAAAGTAGCCGGACTTCCCAAACACGACCTTCAACGGACCAGCATGCCATTAGCATTTGATGCGTCCATCTGGCATACTTGGTTAGCTGCACAACATAAGGGTCATTCTTCATGTAGAAATACTCCTGCACCGACTCAGGGATCGGCTCGTTCCTCGCGACTTTGAAGGCATATCCGGAATATTCGTGGAATTGCGGGTTGCCGCTGAACTCTGCCAGGCATGCATGCCCCTCTGCCGGCAAGTAGAGCAGCAACAGTAAGTGCCCGAGTACAGGCATGGCTTAGAGAGAACGTGATACATGCTCAAACCCATCTATTCTAAGACATCCTGCTGCAATCGTGTTCAAGCATGTCCAAAGGCCTGAGATGCACGGGCTGTGCCAGGTGTTTGCTCAACCTATATGTGCTGGAAGACTTCTGCTGCCTGCACGCTTTCCTTGGTGAGTCTGGCGAGTCCATGATTTGATTTCGAAGCGTTCACTTGAGGATGATAGTTTATCCAACCATAGACCGGCGAGCATTGAATCGGAGCCAATGTCTAAATTGTGTAGTGCGGACCCCTCAGCCTGCGCCATCAAGACTTCCAGGGTATGTCGCGCATGCTCGGCCGATGTCATCGACCGACGCCTGAGTAAGAGACCCTCCTGCTACTTGCTTCTCAAAGCAAGGGCCGTCAACAACTATCATACTATGATATAAGATGGAAAAGCCACGGAAAACCCAGAAATGGTCCGAGGTTCCTTCCCTCATGGTCATGGTCATGATCATCTGGAGAAGTGTGCCATATCGAGTCAACCTGCAGCCAGCTCGTGATTTCACAGTTCGAGAAGCCTGATAAGAGGCCTCGGGCTCGTTCTCAAAGTTCATCGTGGCCACTGCACTTCCAGCTGCCGAGTGACATTATCTCAAAACAGAAGCGACCGCTTGCAGTTTCTTGCTGAGTCACTACCTGCCCTGCTCGACTACTCAGGCAGCTGGAAACCTTTCCAGCACTGGAACCTCCTTTGGAGGTGCCACAGCGCCAGGCACGGTGCGAATTCAGCACATGTCCCAAGATCACCCCCCTTCACCCACCTGCAGCACACGTACTGCTTGCTTTGTGGTCTGTCGCTTTATGGCAACGAGCTGTGTTGCATGCTTGTCATAGTCTTTGCTGGCTCATCCTCAAGCCGGCCCTGTCCCTCCTCCCCCGGCTACAGCCCCATGTTGGAGCTTGAGGGAACAAGGGGCGTCAGACGGCGTCAGACAACAGTTGCTGCTTTGTTTTGCTCAGCGGCTCCAGTATCTGCGTACAGCTGCAGTCCAGGTATGCTGAAGGAGATGGTAG
This sequence comes from Symbiodinium necroappetens, assembly GCA_905231915.1. NCBI lineage: Eukaryota > Dinophyceae > Suessiales > Symbiodiniaceae > Symbiodinium > Symbiodinium necroappetens. Next base: position 22,246 of record CAJNJA010083808.1, on the reverse strand, counting down.
ACATGGTAGCCAGTCGCTCCAAATTCACAAAAACCATGTCAACTCGCACCACCAAGATTATTTCATATAAGCCGTTCGGACGATGTGCATGTGCATATCAGCGAGGCTCATTTCACGAAGTCGCTTCACTAGAATTACGGGCTTCGACTCTCACAGCTTTGGGCTTTAGGCCTTCTGCATGCCCACGGGCCGATATACAAAGCTATGATGTGGGGACACATGAACAAAGACACTGATGAATGCAAAATAACTGACTCCTGCTCACACGTGAATGCAGAATTGTCCATAGCAGGCAGGCCAAAGACAGGCCCACAATAACCAAAACGGAAACAAGCATGTACAGGCATTTTACACACACACACCCACACACACACACACACACCTACACCTTCTCTTGCAGCATTTGCAGGACTCGGCCTTCAGCGCGCAAATCGCGGATGCTTTGCCTCCGAAAATGCACTTTCCAGGCTTGCATGCTTCTTCGGGCAACGAAAGATGGCATCAAGTGGAACACACGAAATCTGGAGGTCAGAGAGACTGCCGAAGTGATATAAGATAGACGGCTCTTGCTGCTGCTTGGGCAACCACAGGTGGCAGTAGTTTTGCTGCTGCAGACATAGGCGCTCTTGAAGCCTTTGCTTCCGCTTGTTGCACGCCCTTTGTCGTGAACTGGGAACCCAGAGGAAGTGTCAGGAAGTCCGCCGACAGCCTGCAAAGCAGAACTGCTCTCCACTGCGCAAAGCCAAGGCCGCTTTTGGCATGGGTTCCACGGAGCCGACACGGCTGTCGTGACTTCCCAAAAATGCAGAACCTCCGACGCGGAGGCCTCGATAAAGGGCTCGGAGGCGAGCTTTGCTTCCAAACTTCAACCCTTGGCCCAGCTCCTGACAGTCTGACAGCAAAAGCCGAACTTGCGGCGGCAAGGGCGCACTTAGGGTTTCCAAGCACCCATCTTCTGTGACATCCTGGATTCTTGCATGGGTTTGTTTGGCCATGTTTCAACGCTTCGTGCAACTGCCCTTGGAGCTCACCAGACATGACAGAGAGAGAGCATTAACAATAGAATCTGCATGGTTTCCAGCCACACAACACTCAAGCCCTCCGGCTTCTGTTGGGTGTTGCGGGTATGGCGTGGTGTCTTCGTTGGCAAGTTTGGGAGGCGGGATTTCGGGTTCGATTTTCCATCGTCGCAACACTTGCGCCCGTCCAACCATGGCGTCCTCTACCTCGACCTCTGTCAGCTCAGCGAGATCATGTGGAATGCGCACCTCCTGTCAGAAACGTCTGCAATTGCAAAAACTGCTTCGAAGTGTTGCCGGGCAGTTTTGAAGAGATGCACCCTCCCCCCCTCCCCTCAAGTCTCTGCTCCTCCTGTGCCAAGCGCAGTCTGAGATCTTCCTGAGATGCTCGTAGTCGTCTACAATTATAAGTCCTAGAAATGGCTCATCCTGATACTGGAATGATATGCGTGCACGAGTGAAAGTTTCGCTCTTGCACTGACTGTCGCATCGTCGCTACTCCCACGCAGCCAGTGCCCGCTCCCCGTCTGGTGACAAGCGGCAGGCAGCGCGTCCTCAGAGACCACTTGGACAGTCGCGGGCTTTGCAGCTTCATGCTCTATCCTCTTGTCACCCACGAGCCCATCTGTCATGTCCGCAATGTCCGTGGTGTCATCATTTGACAAGGCATTTGGGTATGCAGTCTCGTCACCTGCCCCCTTCACGTCCGGAATGTCCGTGGTGTCATCGTTTGACAAAGCAGGGTAGACAGTCCGGCTGCCGGTCGCCGCCATGACCATCGCTTCGTAGAGCGGCTTCAGCTCCGGACATTCCTGCAACGCTTTCCAGGCTGCGTCCTGCTCCGCAGTCTTCTTCGGACCACAGACTGTCTCTCCAACGCCCGTCCATTCGTTTGCGCTTATTGTCAGAATTACCGTAGACTGGAAGAACGGCTTGTTCTGACTCTGCTGACCCTGCTTCTCTACGGTCTGAAACTTCACATCGTCTTTTGTCACTGGACGGCCTAGCACCTTCTGCATGAGGCGCGTGAGGATGCTCTTGCAGTCTGCCGGCCGGTCGTCCGAATCCACAGCTGCGGCCCCTTCGCTTGCCTGCGCTGCCGGTGCTTCTTGCAAGGTACCTGCCGGAACTGTAGCACCAGGGTTCGCCTGGCGTGCGTGGGCCTCGACTTCAGCCCAATCCTTCAAGAGGCTCATGGCAGCGTTATGCTGCGAACTGGCTGCTGAATGACCTGTAGCTTGCCTCCTGAACTCGTACTTCTCCAGTCGCACGGTCACAGACGACTGAAAAGATGGCTCCAAGGCATTGATGTCCTCAGAAGTGTCATATGACACGTCCTCGCTGGTCAGCGGCCGACGCAGGAGCTTCTCCAAAGCATGGGCCAGTTCTGTTTTGCCCTCAGCCTCTGCCATGGCCACAAAGGCAAGTCAGAATCAAGTCTGCTATACTGCTCCTGCGAGCAGACACCCAAATGAATACTTGGACTGACCGTAGCTTGATCGGGAGTGAAGTAGTGCCCATTAGTAGGCAGAGTCTGGCTTACAAGACCGGCATCTTGAACCTTTGGGTTATATGCCGTATATGCCGACAACCAATTCGCAACAAGCACTTATGCATCCCAAGTCCGTGCATTCAGGACAAGCGCGGCGAGGAGCGAAACACACAAGCCATGAAGCCATGTGAATGCGCATAATCAAGCGCGACGTGGGTGCGACTGCCAGGCCTGTCCCTTTTGCCAACATGGGTGGGCCAACATGCAGACCGTCGTCCTACCACTGCACCACGCACCGCAATGCAAAACTCACCAAAGCGCATTGGTGCAGCGTAGGAGTGAACTCTGAGTCCCCCCAAGCTTGATGCTTCCCTTCGAGAAGCAGAGGCAAACGATAATAGTCGATGTTTTAATTTTAGGACCTTGCATCAACCTTGAGGAGCAAATCCTGGAGCTCAAACAGCCCATTTGGGCCGTAGTAGAGACAAGGCTCAGTGCTCAGCTGCCATGGAACAGTCGGTTGGTGCCCAAACCGCGATGCGAAGCCCTGCAGGTTAACCATAGAAATCTGGGTAGCTTTGCCTTGGCAGGCAGCTGGCAAAAAGAGAATGTGAAACCTCAGCTCAGGCGGACTCCGTGGCGAGCATGCCTGCACCATGCTTTGCTCAGCTGTGGCTGTTCCGTCTGTCATGCTTGTTACGGGCTCCCTGGAAAAGTCCGCACGCTTCTTGCTTGTCTCATGAGCAGCCTCAATGTCCTTGAAGTCCGTCTGCCAAGAGAAGCCCTCATTGCTCGCCCTTCTTCCTCGGATCGCTGGAACTGCTCGACAAGCGCGACGTGTTTTAGCATGTCTGCAATCAGTTAGAGAGAATGAGAGGCCCTGACGATATTTAGGGTGCAGCTTGCAGCACTACCACTTTGCCAACGACCGCTACTTGGCTTCTACTTCTTCCATCACTATCACGAGTACCACGGGCACAACTGCTGCTCCTGCTCTTCTTCTTTGACCACTACGTCAAAACTTTACTACTGTCCACCACCAGGTTTCATGACAAGCAAAGCTATCAGGGCCCTGACGGGCCATTTATGTCCACGAAGTCTCGCGGTACACAGATCTCTGACCAGAAAGAACTGACAATGCCAATGAAGTGGCAACTCCAATTGAGCACATTGCGAATGAAGACAGTGTGCGTCAGAACAACAAACAAAAAGCCAACGATAGCAGTAAGAAATTCCTGGTGTGCACGTATGATGCAGGGCTGCTGCTCCCCGTCCCCGCCCCCCCGCCCCCCCCCATTGTAGTGCCCTGTGATCTTCTTACTTGGCCTTGTCGCCCACCGCCCACCCCTAGCCCCGCCCCGGATGGTCTTCTTCTATGGTCTAAGGTGGCGCCTGTGGTCTTCTTGGTTGACCCCACCCCGCCTGTGGTGTGGTCCTGCGGTCTTGCTTGGGTTGTTGATCTCCTGCTTGGTCTCCCATCCTCCCATGCAGCCGTGTGTTAGTAGTTATGTCGTCGTTATGGTGCTCGTTACGATACTAGAACAGAGACGCCCGTCGCGTCGTCCTCCTCCCTGCCTGAGTTTGCGTGGTTTTGTCGCAGTTCGTGGTGACAATTCCATCTTCCGAAAACGACGACTGTCACGTCAACAGGACCGCTGGTTTGGGGGCGCCGGGGGGTGGTGAAGGTGGCCGGGACCTGAGAGCATGTATGCTGTTCTCTGCGGCTGTTCACGCTGTTCTCTTTGCTTGCTTGAAGCAACTGTCAGTCTGAGCCCAATACTTGGTCAAATTCACTGTCTCACGCTTCAGCACGTGGAGGAGGGTCTGGGAGGACTCCAAGATCTTCATGTATGCGGCCTGGCACCACGATACCATTTTCTTTTTGCAGAATGTCAAGCTAGACCGTGCGAGGGGCAAGTCTGTGATGTCAATCTGCTTCAGACCAAACCGAGCTTAGGAATCCTGGGGCATCAACTCACTGCTGGGACGCGCCGAAGAGTGTGTAGCAAACGTCAGTCCCCGACGACGCATGCATGCTGAGGATTTGCTCCTGCTACCCCAAATGGTGCCTCCGTCTCTTGAATGGTCTTGTCGTACTCGTTCCGGGCCTAACGGGCTTGATCAAAGCGGGCCGCGGTGGGAACACTATCCGATGGTCCAGTCAGGCATCCCAACTTCCAGCTCATGCTTCGCAAATAGAAGCTGTCAACTCTGGCCACTCGGGCCTGTGTCTTGCGAACGAGGCTTTCGTTGATCCTCTGCAAGCCTTGTCTGCGTGCACACAGAATGCGCAGTGACTAGAATCGACTAGAAGCCCATTCCATGCAGTGTCTGCTCGACTACCTGTTGACACAAGTTCTTCAGGTGCCAGGTGCTCAACAGACTCTGGGCCAACATGTTTCGTCAAGACTACACCCCCTGCTCACCATGAAAAGTGCCGCTAAAATGCGGTCGGTCAGAATGGAAAGCTCCTTCTGGATCTTTGCTTTGTCCTCTTCCTCCTGGCCACCAACTTGCGTGCAAAGGCTGACCTTTCGAGGGAGAGATGGCGGGCATTGGCCTTCAGAATCTGCCGGTTAAGCTCTTCACGCTTCTCACCTCAAATTGGAGAGAAAGCACCACGACAATGCAGGATTCTTGCCGTAGTATCCGTGGCAGTGAGCACACAAGCTGAGCCACGGAGATCTTCAATCGACTTCACCAGCTCCTTTGGTACAGCTGCAATCTGGACTCCGCAGCGCAGCTACACATTCAAAAACAAGTACAGCAAAGGGCAAACCCAAAACAGTATGTCCACACATGTGCGCAAACATGTTAAGAAATTAACTCACCATTGCACATGCACAGCCGAGTGAAGTAAGTGACATCGAGTCTCGTTGTTGTAGTTCTGCAGCGTTGCACCCTGGGAGGCCATGGTGAAGGGCTGAAAGTCCTTGGCCGGGCAACAAGAACTGTGCAGCACTGGACAAAAGGCAGCTGCAGCAGCAGCAGCAGGTGTCGTCATCGCTTTTGTGGTATGCTTTGGCCGATTGCCGTTATTCGTGCTGCACATGCATCAAAAACTTTTCATGAAGTTCGAAGTCTATCACAGCTGCCGACCGCTGCATTAGTGCTGGTAGTGTTGCTCTCGATATCTGCATCACAACATTCGCTGCCAAAATCACAACCATCGTCACCATCGACATCGACTGAATCCACATGCAGTAGTATTAGTAGTAGTCGTCGTCGTCGTAGTCGTAGTAGTAGTAGTAGTAGTAGTAGCAGCAGCAGCAGCAGCAATAGTAGTACTAGTACTAGTAGTAATATTCGTAGTAGAAGTATATAGTCGTCGTCGTGGTACTAGCAGAAGGGTTAGTATTGGTGGTGGTAGTGGTAGGGTAGTGATGGTGATAGTGATACTGGTAGTCGTGGAAGTGGTAGTGGCACGCTGCTTCCAGTTCAACTGCCCTACCTGAGTCCATGGCTGAGCTGGTGCAGGAGTGCTGAGGGAAGTATGCTGTTGGGCCCAAGAAGAAAGCCGGCATGTGATGCGCGGTCGTGTCTGCAAGCCCTCTTATGCACTGCCGCATCTGTCGGGACGATACACGAACTTGATCACTGGCAGAAGTGAGTCGCACAGACATGCAGGTTTACGATGGTTGCAACAATAAGATAAAGTCCTTTCTGCTTCTGGCAGCGCGCCGGTGAAGCCAGCAACTCATGGGCTCATGTTTCATGAGGCATTTGAGTCTTGTCGCTGTCTTTCAATAACATAGAACGAGACATGGCTCACTTGTGCGGCAAGCAATGCCTCGTTGAAGCTGTTAACAAGCTCATCACGCCATGCGTATGCCGAGGCCGTCTCCAGACTAGGATGACTACTTACAATAAGTTCGTAGATGAGTCCTACACTTAGCCCACTAGTAGCACTCGAAACGGAAAGACTTCAATTTCCCCTCGCAGAAGATCAGTACTGTAGCAATCGCCTTCCGGTACGGTTGTTGCTGTCATGAGTGCTAGGATAAGGCTTCGGATAAGGATATGCTCGTTACCGCAGCGATTCTTGAGGCCTTCATCTTGAGTGTCTCATTCAATGGTCCGTCACCGTCTCCGCCTGGCCAAGCACCAAAGCTTATAGAATGTAACCACGGATTCGACTGCCACGGGACACGGCCACCCTTTTCGACGATGCCGAGTTACAAGACGAAGACCAAAAGAGCGAATCACAAAACCTGACTGTGCTGCAGTGGGAAGCCCACGATTCAAACCTTGTGTCGCCGGCACCCTATGGCAACTCGGTCGCCCGTCCCGTCTCAAGTCGCGACTGGATTCCTATGCCCTGCTAATTCATGCCTTTCAAACTCTTCTGCAGTACAGGCCCGATCCCGGAGAAAACGAATTTTCAAATCCTGACTTGACTTGAATTGTCGCAAGCAGTGCCTCTGTCGAGCCCGCTTCTCTGCCCTGGCAGACGGCTTGTCGCGAATGCGCATAGCTGGCGCAGTTTCGCGATTCTGCTTGTGTCTTGGTCCTCGAATGGGGACAGAAAGCAGAACCAGCCGGCCCTTCAGCCGAATTCAGTCCTGCCCGAGCTCCCGCACCATTGTGACCTCTGTGCCTGAGCAGGGATTGCTATCCAGTTGCAAAAAGGACGTGCAGCACGCGCGTGCACTCACACGACTGAGGCAGCCTGCCTCTCAAGCTTTTTCTGCAGCGCAGGACGAGCTTTCCAGTCGCGACCATTTTCTCGACCGCTCTGGTGCCACCGGTTGCCTCCGAGCAGATCTACTCGACTGAAGACATGTATGCAAATGCGCAGCAGGCCAGGCAGGTCAGCCCCGTTTTGCCAACATCGGCCTTGCTGACCCCAACTTTGCCATCCATAGTCCCAGCTGCCACGGTCCTGACGGCAAGACGGCAGGATACAAACAAGTGCACACATACCCACAAAGCCCTTGGCACAAGACATTGTTGGTTCGTGCAAACCACTTCCTGGTAATTCCATCGACTGCTCGTCTTTGTTGTGGGCTGGCCTCACAGCTCAACCAGCAAGGGCACACCATCCCACCGAACACACATTATGACTTGTTCCCATCCTCCCTCGCAGCTCGTGATGAAGCCTACACAACAGAACACAGTTTCAACACAGTGCCGTTACATCGAATCTATCTGCCGGTATCTCACCCACGTGCCTCTGGCCACACCCTACACCTCGACAGCTCCGGTCTTCCATTCATATACTTTGCTGTCCAAGCTGGGAACCTTGCTTGTAGGCGTCCTTGATTACCACTTTGGGTCTTTGTTCAGGGGTCACAGAATCTTCGAAGCTCCCCGCTGCCTTCCTTCTGGGTCTCAGAGCTTGTGGCGCTGGCGCCGGGTTGGGGCCGGCCAAGGAGCCGCGCCATCTTCAGGGCCTGGAAGGATCTCATACAAGTTTCTATGGGTGTGCATAGGGCATAGGAACCTATAAGGGCATTCATGGGGTTGTGTCAGGGTCGCCATAAGAAGCCGAATGTATCACAGCAGGTGCAGGTAGTAATCCCTTCCGCCAAGTACTCCCCAACCAACAACCATGACAAGAAACGAAAGCTTGTATGCACATATGTATATGCACCGGTAATCACAGATACATGTCCCGAAAGGCTCCAGATGGCTTAAGTAGATCCAGAGAATATCAGGGGGGCAGGGGACACACGGGGAGGAGAGGGCGGAGTAAAGGGAGATGAGGGGATGGGATCAAGGCGAGGGAATTGCAGGGAGGTCGGGGCTGAAAAGCATGGAAAACGGAGATGTCCGGTAATGAATCTTCTGACTTCTTGCCATCTTTTTCCTTGCCCTCAACATGCATGCGCACATCCAGGCCTTCTTTGTGCCGCTTTCGTTGTTCGAGGTCTGGTCTACCTGTTCCTCGCCATTCGCGCCGTCCTCGCCGTCCTCACGTGATCTTCGCATGATAGCACATGCCCTCTATCTACCTGCCTGCCTGCCTGCCTGCCTACCTACCTACCTAGCTATCTGTGTATCTACACGCACACATTATATGAGCATTCGTCAACACTTCATATTCATGGCCAGACCATGGATGATTTGGGGGGGTCCTGTCGCTTGACAAGGATTTCGTTCCATGTTTCTGTGAGGTATCGCTTTGCTCTTGTGAAAGTAAGAAGACCATCAGACTCACTGATCCTTCTCGTAGCTTGCCCTGCCCTTTACCGCCCTTTGCTGCCGTTTCTTGCTCTCTACTGCCGTTTACTGCCCTTTACCTGCCCTTCACTGCCCTTTACTGCCCTTTCCTGCCCTTTTACTGCCCTTTTCTGTCCTTTACTGCCCTTTGCCTGCCCTGTACTGCCCTTTTCCATCAGAATGGGCAGTGGGTCACGAAACGAACTAGTAGGTATCGATAAGGGTATCGATTGGGCATCGATTAGGGTACCGAGTGCCTAGCCACATATCACACGGAAATTAAGGCATACATGCCGCGGCAGCACTGGCCTTTTCACAACAAATGATCTTTGCTAATCGTATCGCTTTTGGGGGTTTTTGGTCCTATCGCTTTCCAAGGATATTGGTAAAATCCGACATTCCACAGTCACCCTACTCTTAACTACAATTACGGAAGTTTTGACGGCTGCTCATATATATATATATATTTATTTATTTATTTATTTATACTTATTTATTTATTTGTTTATACATATGTTCATATCTATATCTATATCTATATATATATTTGTTTATTTATATTTATATTTATTTGTACACAGGCCATCACGAGGATCCGCAATTATGGGTATGCAAGGCAGCACCAGTGTGGCTCATGGGCTAGCTTTGGCTGCAGGGGCCTTCTGTATTTCAACAGATCTCAAGATCGGAAAGAAGCACTGACGGAAATAGACAGGAAATCGCAGACCCAGACTTTGAACATACGAGCGGGGCTCGGACCTGAAGCATTTGAGCAGGCCTAGCTCGGATGTGCCAAAGTTCTTATGCCCGATGCGGGATTGTGACGTCTCAACGCATCTGTGGAGTCGCAACGTGTATCGTCGGACTGCACCGCCAGGATGCAGGGCAAGCTGCAATCAAAGTAGAAGACCGAAGAAGTACGGGCACTCCCTGCTTACAAACCTCATGCAAGGGCAGGTAACAGCAGGCCAGACAGTCAGGAGGCATCGCGCGAAGGCAAAACTTCCATCATTTCCCTTTTTCAGCACGGACTGAGGTGCCACAGTGCAGTAAGCCAAAACTCACTTGTTGTGGTTTGTGTTAAGACAGGGCTGAGGCCGGCTCATGGTGAAAGTTGAAGATGAAGTCCTTTTCTTTGAGACATGGTGCATGACCGTTGATAAAAAGAGTACCTTTTTTTTGATGTTGCTTTGGTGCCAAGTTTCGGAAACATCCTCAGCTTCCTCCCAGCGGGAACCGCCCCACCACTTGCCAGTGCCGTCACAGGCCAGGTGGCCTTGCAGTACATCCCGGACTCCGCTCCTACCAGTTCCTATTCGATTAGAAGTGCTGCTAGTATAACAAAACAAAACAACATCAAACAACAACATGGAACGACCCCGGCACAGACGGACATCGCACGAGGTTTGGTGGCATGCCTGTGGGCACATGGAATGAGAATGCGCCTGTAGCACCACAGACGAGGCATCGCACCTGAAGCTCGCAAGCTTTACTGTATGATGTAAGCACGACGTGTCTCGTGCCCTGCAGGGAGGTTAAGAGTAGCACCTCTGTCCACTCACGCTTCTTCTCGGCTGCTCGAAGTTGTCTGATTGGGCAGACCTTGAGCAAGTTCAAAGCAATCAAGGTCCCCCTGCGAGCAGGCTGTTTGGCCTCCTCATCGTGGCCTTTGCGGTTACACCATTTGCCTTGGAGCACTTCATGTGATCTCTCTACACCATTCTACACCTGTGCAAGTCGCGAATTACCGCATACACCGTCACCCAGGCCAAGATGTTACCCCCNNCCCCCCCCCCCCCCCCCCCACAATCCAAAAGCCTGCGTATTGCACCATTCATGAGCAAAAAGATGGACAAGGCGCATTTGATCTTGCTCGGGCAATGTTTGGTGTTGTGGCCAGTCTCCCAGCAAATGAAGCACCTCAAGAGCAGGTGTCAGACAATCCCAGCGCTCGAAAGCTAAGACAGATATACACTACCATGCGACACGCGGTGAGTTGCCTTGTCTCGGGGCACTCGTAGGCCCGATGGCCACTGCTGCAGCAAACCATACAGAAGCGTTTGGCGCCCTCCCTTAGATGTGGGATTAGGAGGGGATGGTGAACGCAAGGCGAGACATGGCGAGACTGCAGTCCGATGGCTTTGTGAGGTAGCCATCATCCGACATCAGGCTCTTCCTTTGCTGGGCTTGAGCTTTCTCCGGCTGGCTGCCACAGACCTCCCCATGGACCTGGGGATGCATCACAGGGTCTGAAGTAGGTGCGCTTATCCACAGTCCATGTCCCCGGCTGTTGCACGCACGAGCCGTCACTAGCCGAGCGAGAGCCGAGGGGCATAGTAGCGGTTCAAAGCGAAGGACGCCTTCACATCCCGGCGCCGCATCTCTGCCGGTCGAGACTTGCTCTCTCGGTAGTAGAGCTCCAGGGAGTCGAAAGTCGAGTCGTCCTGGGAATGTTGTGCCCCTGTTCTGGCTACTTCCCGGAAGCATCCGAAAGCATTCAGCCTACTGAGTAGCCACGGGCTGCGGATGGCTGCGGTGCCAGCCTGCTGGAGGACTTCAGCTCGGACGTCCGGTGCACTCGGTGTTGCCAAATCTTCCGCAGATCTCGTGCTGGGCACGACCTGGAACACGAGGCCAGAAGACCTCACTTCGAAAGAAGATGACTGCCAGGCTTGACTTCGAATGCGGATTTGGGAAACTGTGCCACCCAGGCTCACCCCAGAGTTCACAAATATCAAATCTCAAAGACGAAAAATAGTGGTCCAGCATCGATGAAAGTCGAGACGACGGTTTTTTGACACTCACACTCGGACAAGTCCGAGCGAGCCGACATTAAACAGGATGAGATCAAGGCTAAGGAGGTCTGTTGCATCAGAGTCGGGTGTACAGAACGCATTGGAGCATGCAACACACCAGCATGCAGCTTAGCATGCTCCAAAACAAGTCTAGGACCTATTCTGCTGCACCGCGTAGAGCTACTACGGCACTACGGCCTAACAACTGAGCCAATTCGGGTCTGGCCGCTCCGCCACACCCTGCTTGGCAGTGGCGGCTTGTGGCTGCAATGCGTCCTCCGCGTTGGAGTCCTCTGCGTAACATTTTTGTTGCACCTCTTTGTACGACTCACAGATGCCCAGGCTGGACTGGTCCAAGGTCCTGCACCAAGGCAGCTGATAGCTTGGGTGCTTCACCTGAGGGCCACGTTGCAAACGTTTGAGAACTGGTGGCATGTGACATCACATGCTGGTGTCTGAGTCTAGGGCCATCGATTGCTTGCACAGGTGCCGGTGCCTCGGGCACAAAATCCCTAAGCTGACAGGACGTGGCTTCTGGAAGTGAGTCGACGAACCCCCACTGATCAGTAGAATCGCTCAAAGACTCCTGTCTGACCGCGGGACATAGATGGGCAATGGGATGAGCGAATCGTCTGGAGAGCAATCGACCCAGAAGGGCATCTCCTGCTCCTGGCACACAGCACGCTGGGAAAACTCTGGCACCCGAAGACACCAAGTCATCGCGAGCAAGCCTATCAGCGAAACACGACGATGTAATCGCGTTTCTGCCTTGGAAAGTCAGAAGCTGTCCACCACGATTCTCTTTCCGGAGTTAAACGCTTCGCTCCAACGGCTCTGTGAGCCTCTGAAACCGTTTGCTGTCCGTGCTGTGGACGGCGTCCCCGCTAGTGAGTTTGCAACGACCCATACCCCTGCACTTCGAAGGATGCGAATGAGGCGATAAATTAAGAAGCAGCTCGCAAAATCATCGAAGAACACTTCTTGACTGACCCCGTCCTGATCCCCATCGTCGTGCGGGTCAATTTCCGCATCCTCGCACTGGTGTGGCCTTCTCAGGTGCAGCGTCAGCACAGGTCATTAATTAGCCAAACGGCTTCCTTACATGAAATGCCCCTCATACCCGTCCGGCAGGCCTCTTCTTCCATCTTTGCTGCCCTGCGAGGCGCCTGGGCTGTCGTCTCTGCCACAGGTGGTGGATGTACTTGGTGAAGGTCACCCATTCCGTGAGGCTGTAGGTTCAATTCGATCGCCGATTCGCTACAGACGTTAGGTCACGTTTGGGATACCAAAGCTCCAGCAGCGTCTGGCGCGGCCTAGCCGCCGTGATGGAATGCACACCCAGCACCGCAGTCGCCGGCTTCGACGAGAAAGGCGCATGGCAAGGGAGAGCTAGGCAACTGAATGAATCAGCTGTCTGCGGTGCAGGTGCGGATGTCACGGCTAGGTTGTTGGGGCATGTAGCACTTAACCGGGTGCTGCCAGCCGCTATACCAGGTGCCACTAAGCAAGACTTGCGGCCGTTCCTGCAGCAGCCTGAAGGCTGCCGTCTTACAGACCGCGCTGTGAAAAGCATCGGCACAAACAGCACACAGAAGCTGCAGGCTGTGATTAGCCCATCTGTCATCCATGTGATGCACTTCATGTTGCCTGTGGAACCATCTGCCGTTCAGGAGCGGCCCTGCCTGCATCATCAAGGTCAGCAACTCCGACCTACAAAGAGTGCTTGGCTGCTTGCACAAGTCGAGATGTGGGGACGGGCTGCAAGCTGCCATACCTCATGCGTACAATCATTCTTAATACATGGTGGCCTGCAGGAGGCTTGCGAGGCCCTCTGAAATCGAATGGCTACATTTCCGATTGCTCGATGAGCCTGGACAACCACTGCGGCAGCACAAGAGCGCTTGTCTGAAGTCCTGATCTTGTGCTTGCCCGTGAATAAGCAAACGTGTCAATCGACCGGTTGAGCTCAGTGTTCTACTCGTATTGTCGACCAAGCATCCATACTCATACTCACCAGTACGCCGGCAACTAAGAGAGCACGGCAACAAGCCCAAGCGGGAAGGCATGCCGTGCGCGCAGTCGACCACAAAAAGGAGTGACTGCGTTGTTCCTAGGACGTGAGGATTGCTGCAGCAATGATCATGAATCACCTGCCTGCCAAAAGAGGAAGTGGGACAATTTTGAGTCTAGTAACGGAAGTTGCACTAGTGCAGAGCCGAAATAATGAAAGTCCACCCAGTTCCAGCCGGACATACCCAACAGCCCTTCCAACAGAATCCCCTAAGGGTTCCCAAGAAGAATACAAACACAACAAAGGAGGAGGATGCAAACACACCTGGCAGAAGAACGCATCGTTGCCACAGTGTTGGGAGATGCGCACGAAACTTCAGAAGTACCAAACATTGAACAAGTAAACGTTAGCAGGACAGCGCAGACGGCGAAATCGGCACACGATGACAACTACAAGCACTAGAAAACCAAAGCTGCCAGAGTTGTTGGTGAGGGCCGTTCTTGCCGGTTGAGAAGTCCCTGCACTAATGTGCCTCCACTGCGACCACATCGCACCTTGTCTTTTCCTGCTTGCTGCCTGGTCGGTATCTTCTGTTCTATGTTGTCCCCAAGTCTCCCGGACGCAGCCTCATGCATGCTGAGAACCTAGGACCTGTTGTCGATCTAGTTGCCAGAATCAGAAAATGGCCCCGGCCAAGCACGAAAACTACGAGTACAAAACAAACCATCTCAGGTCGTCCGGCAAAAGACTTGGCACAGCGTTTTGGAATGAGAAACGCAGCTCCCTGGACAGATCATGTCCGTGTGCCTGGGTCTTCATCAAGATGTTTCCGGATAAGCTCCCTCGTGGTAGCTGCAATACAAGAGCCAAACTTCCGCAAAAAGGGAAGCATTTGTCAGACTTGGCAAGAGAGGGTTTAGAAGTTGAGACACCACAACCCGCACCTGCAACCTCTCCAGGCTTCTGCGACCCGCGCAAGCAGGGCAATGCCATCTTTGGCATCGCCGGACATGTTCAGCTACTCGGTACCTATTTCAAACCAAAAATGCCTCTGCTGCCGTTCGTGCAAGGACGCATCAGTTCAAAGATTCAAATGCTAGCATGCTCAGCATTGGGCACAACATAAGGTGCGCCAGGCATGCCGTAAGATCCTGTGAAGACTACGGCTACCGATCAGTTCAGCTTTTCAACGGCTGCTCAAAACATTTTCAAAAACGCAGTCTGTGCAGATGTGCCTTCAGAGCAAGGGCGGCCACCTATGCGCATGATTGCTGCCTGTGTCAAGCTCGCTCACCAAGCCGCCAGGATTTAGGCACTCTGCCACTTGAACGCGGTATTGCCCAGTGGTTGTGCCCCAGACTCAGGGCCCTGTCTGGCCAACAGCGATCCTGTTCGTGCAGGGGGCAGATCTTGAACCTTTCACATCCACCTCACTACTATGAACGACCGAAGTGATGGTCTACCACCACCACGACGACGACGCCTACTACTACTA
>CAJNJA010083797.1:6925-20613 GCA_905231915.1 Symbiodinium necroappetens | reverse complement strand
CCCCCCCCCCCCTAGTCCCAGCAAAAGTTTAAAGTGTGGCCGTAGAAGAAGTAAGTTTAGGGCTTGTTTTAAGGGTTTTCAGGGGTGTAGGAGTAGGGATTAAGGGGTTAAGGGCTTTAGGGGTTTAAGGATTAAGGGGTTTAGTTGGCTTAAGGGTTCAGCGCGAGATGGTGGGATGGCGTCTTAAACGAGAAAAGCTCGGATCGTGCCGCATTGGTTCAAGCCTGAGCAATGAGCCAGGGCCATTGTTGCCACACGCGACTACCACGCTATCCATCGCCAATGTTCCAAAAAAGGACACCAACCGAGACTTCCTCAAAATTCTCGGCACGCAACCTCAGCCCCTGACCGTCTCTGCAGCCCGACGAAACTGAAGGCCAAAGATGAAAAGTCATACGTCACAGAGAAGCCAAAGCATAAGAACTAACTACACACCAGAATTTTCATCTTTGAGCATCAGCACAGCAACCCTAAACCCAAACTACTAGACTCTGTATACCCGAGGCCGATATAGCCCGGCCTTCGTCCGAGTTGGTCTGCAGTCGTGCGCTCATGTGCCCAAGGCCTGATGCCTTGCTGAAGTCCACCAACCGAAGCTGGATCTCCGTGCTCCGGCCCACCTATTGTGTCAAATATTTTAAACTACATGTATTTCACATTATGCTTCATAATCTGGTATTCTATTCTCTGAAAAGACTTTTCTGGTATAGAGGGTTTGAGTTGTTGGAGTTCACCAAGCTTCAGTAGGCTCAATACCATCTGGGATTGAACTGACAGTGTCGTTGCAGAGTCCAACACCCGTGCTCACTACTTAAAGCAAGTTGCAATTTGGGCCCTCGGTGGATTCCAACGAAGTGCAAGGTAATGCCATCCCTAAGCGGTTCCGAGAAGTGTTTACAGTCACAGTCGCCGAACCAGAGACAAGCATCATCCTTGGAACCCGCCACACCCTCAAAGCATGCGAAGGGTTAAATGAGAGCTGACTAACTCGAGAGGGCTCCGGCTGCAACCCCGACATCTTCAAAGCCTGGTTGCGAACTCATGCCCTCTATTTCATGCTTCGATTGCTGAATTTTGCAGCTTTTATGGACTACAAGACGCAAGCCCCGGAAGTCCAACCACGACTTCTGCCTGGATCTGCTGGACCAGCGATTTCATCGGGTGTGCCAGTGCCCCATCCACGAAGGGGTGCGGCTGAGGAGCAAGTCCTATGGCAGTTGAGCTGTGCCATGCTAGTCCTTGGATGCTGTTTAGAACAAAGGCGCCAGACTAGGAACACGGCCGCTGGAAATGGCAAGGGGCACGGAAGGTATTACTAGTAACTTTAGTAGAACCTGCAGGATCTTGCACAAGCAGCACCAAGAAGACAAGCGTCGGTAGGGTGCACAGATACCGGAGCGGAATGAAGACACCACGGCGACGTGAGGGCCGGGTGGGAGCTCGCGCAGCCGCAGAATGCAACAGCCACGTCGGTACGCACCGCTGGATGCTGCGCTTCGGACAGCTTCGGGTCTGGCCTCTGGCATTCTGGTACAGAGGAGGAACTACTGATATGTCGTCTGGTTCCTTGTTGGGGATATATTAAACATGATCATTTTTAATCTTTATTGGCACTTATTGGGTGTTATTGTAACAAAAATGTAACATTGCATCCAACAAGGACCTAGTTGTGGGAGATTACGGTGAAGAATCGACTTGGTCGGAAAGTCTATCCTGAAAATGCACTCGCGTGGCGACAGCTCCGGTAAACACGCGCACGTTGACGGAAACACCTGGGCTCTCTAGGAAGAGTATGAGGTCGTCGAGGCCACCAGCAGGCACATCGAATGCCCACTGCGGGTTTTGAAAGTACGACCACACCTGGGTCCAAGCTTCGGGTTCGGAGGGTGCATGGTACAGCACAACCATTACATTCAAGCGGTAGTTGTGCTGCACATCGACAGGCACCATATGATTCAGCAACTGCTGGCGACTACGTATTATCTGAATGTGCGCAGCTTCGGCACGCTGTTGCTACAACCGCCGGCCGTTCGGCGCGTCCACTCGCCGCGGACTGCGCTGGAAGCGTAGCTGCTGGGCACCAGGGGTGGCAGCTCTTCTATGATGACCTCGCAGGGCAAGATGCTTCTTAGAGTCTGTCTGGCATATACCTTTGCGAAGCTCTCAAAGCGGGAGGCCAATGCTAATCACCCACTGGGCTGAAGTTGCTTTGCGGTGGCCTCTCTTTGTGTGTAGACTTGAAGGGTGTAGTTGAACTCTCGCTTGGCCCCATGCTGCGAAACAACCAGGGTGAAGTCGCTGTTGGAGTTCGCCGCATCGTTCCGAAGCTTGACGAGTGCACACTCGCCGTTGGAGAAGACGCCTTGCTCCAAGACAGAGTTTGGACAGCAAACCCTGGAGCCGCCCTGGTAGATGCTGACCGACACGAAGTGCGAGTTGTAATCCGCCTGGCACTGGGTCGAGCTTCTGCATTTAATTTCAATGTCGGCCACTTCCGTGGCCTTTCCCTCGCTAACTCTAGACCAGCCTTGCTGAACAAACTGCTAAGCCCGCAAGAAACCAAATCCGGCGCGCCTGAGACCGAATGTGCCGGCTAAGCACAGCCCAAAGGCCCACCTCCTCGTTCACCGGAGGCGCTCGTTTGAGCCGCACCCGGAACCTAAAAGGCATACCGGGCTTGCTCTCTTCTGAAGTTACTTCAGCTGTGCTTGTAAGCTGCTGCGCCGCTGCAGGCTTAGAGGACTCACCCTCAGAGCAAGGTTCCCAAGATGATCTGCATCACTCAACGCTGAAACACCTCGGCTTTATGTCCTAAGGCTTTCTAAAACCCCCTCTGCGCGAAATGAGCAAAGAAGAAAGCGAAAGCCCTCCACCCAGCAAAGAAGAGCACAAGGAGCTGTGGGTTGAAGGCCAGAAGATCCTGGCTCTTGGAAGGCAGGGCTTTATCAAGGTAGGGTCGGTGGGCTTAAGCTTTGAGGGCCCGGGGTGCTGGAAGTTCGGATGCAGTGCTTTGAGGTTTGTGTTGAGCTGAAGAAAGTTGCGCCGGCTTCGGGCTTATACGAAAAGTACTTGGATGTAAAACCCACGCAGCCATGAACCCCATAAACAAAGACATCTCAACTCCGCCCTTCTTCACAAGCCCCAGGCTCTGTGTCATCCGTCAGGGTGCTGTGCACGAAGTGAGGCCAAGGATTCCAGCAACCATGGACGGCAAACGAGTGAAGGCTCAGGGCTGCAGGCGACCAAGCGATGTAGAAGTGGCTGAAGAATCGTAAAACCTCTTCCCAAGAAATCCAGAAGGATCCATCATCCTGGGTGCTTCGGAAAACTTCCGACTCGGATCTCTGGGCGTTCGGCTCTTGACGCTTTGGACACAGTAGCTTGCCGGCTTAAGGCTTACCGATCTCAGCCGGGTGTCCCGCGAAGCTGCCGCCGTGTTGTCGTAGTTCAGAGCTTCGGCAAGACCCGGGTTTGCTTGCCACTGGACATCTCCAGGAGAGAATTTGCCCTTCCATCGCGTGTGGCCCCAGGGGTTCTTCAGGAACAGGAGCCGGCGTCCCTGTACCGTGCAGCAGCGGAGAACCTCTTTTCTGCAAGGGAAGCGAGAAACTGAAAAAGTAATTCGGACAGTATAGCAATCAGTCTTGAAATGACATGATTAAAAATAGTATGGCTTACTTGGGCTGTCGTCAGCCATAGGTCCCAAATTTCGGCATGGAGCCGGGTAGGCATGGCCAGCCACGAGGCCGGTAGAGACACTGACGCCTTCGACATGACCAGAGCGCACCGCTAGCTCATTGGAGGTCGCATCCGCTATCTCTGTGGTTCCCACGCAGACCACACACTGCCTTTCAGGAGAACTCTTCTGGTGACGTGAGGTGATCTACCAGTAGTGCTGTTCTACATCACAACTATCACCATCTATTACCGCAGCGAAAAGTGGCTGTAGAAGCCCTTCCGAAGCTTGCGCCCAAGGGGCCCATTTGTAAAACCCTTCTGTGCCGTGTCGAACATCTCCATAAACTCACTTTCCGTCGATGGGGCACCTTCACAGTCTGGCTTCAAAGGGAACGTCTCCTTGGCTGCGTTTAAAGCCCTAAACCCTAAACCCTGAACCCTAAACCCTGAACCCCTAAAAAAAAACGCCCGCTGTCGGCTTCAGAAGGTCACTCCGGTTCGGATCTTAGGCCATAATGGTTCTGTTACCCTAGGCTTCCAGGGACCTTATTATTGGGTCCTTAAAGGGTCTGGGGCCCTAACTATAAGGTCCTTGGAAGCCTAGGGTTAAGAAAGAATGGAACACTTCCGACTGAAGCCTCCAAGTCTCCGGTATCCAGCCGGTGATGTGAAACGCATCGGTGCAGGGATTCGAGCCCCTCATGGCGTAAGAGCCGCCCATAATCGTGGCCACGGCTTTCTCGATAAGTAAGACCCAGAGCTCGTGAGGGACTGCTGAGTGAGCACAGAGCAGCCGACCATTAGTTGCTACAGGGACGGTGTCATCTACGACCACGCATCTCGGCATGCCATTGACGAAAAGGCGGCATGCATAGTGCTGCGCTGCAGGAGGTGCACTATTCGGAACCAAAGCCGGGTGAAGGATGTTCCGAAGAACGGGATCTCCGAAAGTTCTCTCGTAGTCAGCGAGCACCGACAGCACCGACATCAGAGAGCAATCTGTGACTCGGCCCTGTCGGATTTTGCTGGAATCCGGTACGCCATCAAAAATCTTCGGCTCGAGGTCCCGGTGGCCTTGGCGGCGTAGCCACTCGGCCATGCAGCACCACTCGCTCATGGCAGCTTTCTGCATGCGGCTTAGACTAACAGGGCTGCCCTGAGCAGGGCTCTCCTGATTCAGCTGTTCCCAGTACTCCTCGTGCTTCTCCCAGGGTGCCAGGTGGAAGCCATGCACCGAGGATCCCTCTTGGAGGACGGTTTCTGGGAGCACCACCTCGCACCTGGCAGAGCGGCTCAGACCGAAAGCTTCCGCAAACTTTCCGTAGGTATACCCCAAGGCATCCTATACCTCTCCCTCTAGCTCAGGTGCATAAGCCATTAAAATGGCAACCTGCGCATTTGCAGACATTAATTGAGGCTTCCTGTTCAAAAGGGCCTGTAGATAGGACCCCTGGCTGCTGGCGGAGCCAAAGGCGGATTCTCGAGATCGAACTCCGACTCGTCCGACCCATCGGACTGTCCGACCTGGTCGTCTGAATTGGTGCTAGTTGGTCTTTCCTACAAGAGTAGCGGTCAGACACAACACTTCCGTGTTGCGACCGTGGTTGGGGGTTTCGGGAAATACCTCTACTAGCTTGCTAGCGTGCAGTTCCATAGCTTGCAAAACGAAGCACTTCTTTGGAGTCTGAGATGCAAGCTTCGAAAGTCGGGCGTCGTCTCATAGTTCGATGAGCACTTGTGTTGTGAGTGTGAATTGCAGGTACAAGCAGATGCAGACTTGATCTGTGGAGTACTAAAAACATCATCATGCACTAGCTTGCTAAGCCGCTGCAGCAACGAGCCTTCATAGATCAACGGGGGCTTGTTTAGCTTAGTTGTTCCCCTTCTGCTTCGGTCTGTGTTGTAGTCTGAACACTTCATTTATTTTCACCCTCAATCCTTGAATCCTGCAAGTCTCGTCTTTCGAGTCTCAACGCGTTTCAAGGGTCGCAGGGTCGCTGGCAGTTTGGTTCAGGGATGAGCACAGCGTGCAGAAATGATACGCCTCGCGGGAGTGGAGTCAGCACACCTGACGTATCTTCTGAGGCCCACACACGAGTTGGGTGTGGAGCTCCACCTTCCTCTTCGCCGTCTTTGGCAACCGAGGAGTACTTTGGATAGCAGCAGCCGCAAAAGGTTTTCAGCACAGCACGCATCGCAAAAGCTACGGAAGTGTCAGGCTAGCTAACGGCTAACCGTAAAGCACTGCTCATGATTGTCTGCTCGTCATGTCTGTCCACTCCTGCAGTTCGTTTCTGCATGACTCCAGTAAGTTGCGTTGCCAGTCTTGTCCAGCGGAACTATTCTCTGAATTTGTTTGTCCAGTGTTGCCTAAATGTTACTCTGCTACTCCTACCGGAGCCTTGAACCATTGGTGTTGCGGCAATGTTGCGAATCACGGTGGTCGAGACCAAGCAAGGAGCAAGACAACTGTCTCCTGGCCTCCTGCTCAACAGACGCCTTGCCATTCGGCACTGTCTTGCGCTGCCAGATCGAAACAATTGCAGCTGTGGCCTCAGTAAAACTGCGGAGATGCACCGAGTTTTGGAGTTTAGCATAAGGTTTTTGACCTCAGGGACAAATCCCTCTTGCCTGTGAGCCTGTGAGTTCTCCTCGTACTACATAGCCCTGAACTAGTTGGATCCCGTAAACATCAATCGGAGGGCCTTCGTTCCTACTGTACTACTGCCGCCACTGCCACTGCCACTGCCGCTACCGCTACCACTACCACTACCACTACGACGACGACGACGACAACTACTACTGTCACTACCACTACCACGACGACGACGACTACTACTACTAATTACTATTACTACTGCTTCTAGACTACTACGGTTCAGAAAAATCTACGAGTATTTTCTGTCACCATAATCACATGTCTGCAGGGCATGCAAGTTTACGGTACGAAACTGACACAGCAACGCCTGGCGACAGCTGTAGGCTCGGCCAGCGTCGCCAGTTAGCTTCTGCTGCAAAGCCGGATTACGCACCCACAACTCCAATGAAGCTTCGGCTGTCTTCGCTGTTCCTTACAGTTCGTTGGTCCATGCAATTGGCAACAGCTGGGGAGCCCAGCCCCTGCGAAACAGCAGAGGCGACCAAGCATGGATTCTACGGCCCATCGGTGCACAAGAGCATGAGACTGACAAGGAGAAACGACTGTAGGCGTGTCCCAGGCTGCCAAAGGTACTTGAAGCGAACTGCTTTATATGTTGTGTTTTATACATACACACACATACCTATACACAACATTCTCAAGTCCATCGTCCAGCCAGCCGTGCAAGAAGCTCTCTCTCTCTCTCTCTCTCTCCCTGTCTTGGTTAGTTCATCATGCTCCTCCTTTTTTGAGCTGTATGGGCTGCAACAAGTGGAGGCCAACACGCATCTTCAATTTGGCAGTGTGATGCTAATCAACATGCCGAATTTCTGCCGAATGCTCAATGACATCGGGTACGCACTTCCTGTTCAGCTTCGTGTATACCTGACGCCAGGGGCATCGCTCAGCAGTCTTTTTGAACCCCCTGCTGCCTATCTGTATTGAGCCCTCTTTGGCGCCCAAGAAACCCTCATCTCCAGCGCACTCCTCTAGGGATCCTAAACCCATCACGACTTTCGACAGCTTTCAGCGGCTTACTTTAAATCTTCACCACTGAGCCGTCTTTGGCGCTCTTGTACATGGCGTCAATGGTTTCAACCACCAGTCGGCCGATCGTCGCATCCTGTGCAGGAGCCCGGCGCTGTGAGCCCCATCCCGTGTGAAGAGATATACTTCCAGGGATGCAGACATGGCACAGGCAAACATGCGGTGTGAATCTGTCGTTCCATTCAGAATCCCAATCGCCCTGCAACTGACGGACTCTTGAAACCCGCCAAACCAGGCCCCCAAAAACACGGAGACATCGAGCCGAGCTGCGGCGGCATTGATCACGTCTTCGCCTTTGCAAGCGGCCAGGAAGGACTGCAGAGATTCGGGTCCATGGCCCTCCTTCCTTGGCTGGCGACCAGATATGTGTTCCTGCTATGGAGGATGGGTCGGGCAGTTAAGTGATCTAGGGGTCTTCGGGGGATGAAGAGGAAGAGGCTGGAGGGAGTGGTGACTATGCCAAAAGCCACCAAAAAAACTCACAGCAACGGTCCTACACCCAAGACTTCCCCAAAGCCATCTACGGCATCCACCCCCCAAACTCTATCGACTTCTCTCAGGAAAGTTTTGCTGTAGACCATGCTGTATCAACCTTGCCTCCCGATGCAGTACGATGCTGATAGAATTGATATTGGAACTTAAGGCTTGAGGCTTCGAACTTTCTATGGCCTATGGAATCGCAGGCCGGTGGCGAGGTGTTCTCAAAGAAGAAGCCGTCCTGTGGCTGAGCCCTATCATGCACGAGCTTGGCGATGCGTCGGCAGAAGCACACAGGAGCATGAAAGCATCCTTACTTCGGCCTCCCTGAAGTCCCAAGATCCCCCATCACTACCAAATCTCAACTAGGCTCTGCAGTAGACCCCCGGGAAAAAAGTATATACTTTTTTGGGTTAGTTGTGATATACTAGGAACCCAGGAACCTAAAAAGTAAAAAAGCATGCTACTGAGCAGCCTAGTCAACAGGCAAACGCAATCCTCGGACCCTCCCAGAACCCGAGAACCGCCAAGTCCTCGACTAGGACCGACCCATTGTCCAGGAGCAGCTCCAGCTTGCCAGAGGCAGGATCAGCATCATCTCCGCTGTAGAGCAGGCAGCCCTCTGAGCCAAAGATCCTGGGAGTTGCGAGCGTTTGGCGAGTTGAAGGGCAGCTGAGGGTTTAGGGCTACCGGGCGAGAAGCAGGAGGTCATGGTTGCTTGATCTTCCGGTGGTGAGGGTTGGTATTAAGAGCCAGCTACCCACAAGCTACACCCTCTTTGGGTGATCATGCAGACTTATCGCTCCATGGCTTCGCGCCGGCTGCTTGAGACAAGGCACTTGTTCTCGATCAGTTTGCCTGACCAACGGCTCATGCCATGTCTTATACCGCGCTGTCTCTACCGAGCCTTGGTGTGGGCATCATTGCTCTTCACTGCAGGGTTTCATGGGTTCTGCTCGTCTCGGGCAGTGATGTCTTGAAACCTGTAGTAAGGAACTCGGAACCCTATATGCTACGTGACAGCCACTTCATCAGTCTGCAGTCTGCAGGTCAGCTGTTGCAGATTACGTGATGACGTAAGCATCAACATGGGACTCGAGCATCATCGACACACAATCCGCCAATCCTAACAAAGACCCTGCCTCGAAGCATCCACTGAATCCCACACCAAAAACCTCAGAACTGGGCCTTTCTTGGACGCAGAACCGACGGCATTACCACCAGGCAAACCGGCCAGACCCTGGCAGCAGATCCTCAGATTCGGAGCGTTCTTGAAAGCTTCGGAGAAAAGTCGAGAAGTCCCCCCATGCAAGCGGCCTCTGAGGTGATCCCTACCTCCTCCCGCAGAGTGCCGAGCCGATCGCGACGGGACAGGCTCTCTGCACGACTCCGAAATCTGCAGCTTGCAGCTGACGGATCGGAAGTAAGAAGCAAGAGGCCTAGTCATCGCCATACTTCGATGGCAGGACTGCATGCAAATCGTACGTGAGCCCCACTGCAACCAGAAAGCCCGGAATCCGAATCTAAGCGGCAACTGCATCAGAGAGGGTGTCTTGACACTGAGCCACTGCGATGCTCCTGAAAGGCATGTTTTTAGACATGGTCCGCACATGAAGGCATCGTTTTCGGCTAACTTGGTCCAAGGTTCGTGGCTCCATTGGTGCACTGGATCAGCGCCGATGTGAAGATGTCCGCGCCCGTGCTCTTGGAGTAGGTCATCTTGCAGAAGACGCTTTCGGGCTCTAGCCCGGTGACCCTGTAGACCTCGGTCTTCGAAGTTTGTAGTTCTGAAAGCAGAGACCAGCTCCATACTATGACTAACGAGTTGGCTAATGGCGTGCAAACCATACCTCTTCTGAAAAAGGCCCCTCCCTCTACCTGCCTGGACCTCGTTACGCCTCAGCCTCCCCGACACCCCGGTGTCAGCTTTTTGGCGGAGGGGCCCAGGCCAGGGTGTGGCAGCTCTGCCCCCAAGCAAACCTGAGATCAGCCGAGATCATACCCTGTTTGCGGGCTGGGCTGTCCATCGAGATGCTCCAGGTGCTATAGGCTGCTGTCATTCTAGCAGTTTGCTGCTTTACCAAGAAAGAACCTTGACCCCCCGAGCTGTGAACGTTTTCAACATCACTCCAAATCTGGCAGCTCGAACTCCCCAAACCGAGGAACCCTGTTATGGCATAATATGATCTCACATCCTAACTTTGCAAATCCGCAGACCGAGCCCAGGGGCCCATTTCCAGTCATGGACCCCTCGGCGGCCACCCAAAGCCGATTCTCCGGGTCTTCGAAGAACTCCCGCTCCCTGATCATGTAGCCTCGCTTCCAGTCTGGGTTGAAGGTTGTGCTGAAGATTGGGACACTATGTAGCTGTCTAGGGTGTAATTAGGAGTCCTGAACAGCTCAAGCCCGTCTTGACCCAAAGCCCTGTCCGGGATCCTACGAACACCTAAGCCGCCCAGGGGCAGGTCACGTGCTCGATCTCCCCAAGGTGGCTCTGCACCAACTCACGGGCGCGAAGTGCGTGGCGTGTGAAGTTGGCAGAGTGGTTCCTCAGCTTTGCAGCTTGGGTTTCGGGACCTCTGCTTGTGTTGAGGAGTTTTGAGGGTGTAGGGCCAAATTAAGGGACATCGAGTACAATGGGAGTTGGCTTACAAGGGGAATTTCGGGCTGTCTAGTTAGATTTACAAAGCGTTGGAGTTTCGGGGAGTAGGCCTCTACACGGCTGGATGGATAAGAGTTGATCCCAGATTGGTTTCAGAATCGGGACTTATACGCTCTACGGCGGCCCGGGTTTGGGGCTGAGTGGCTTCCTCGCAACTTCCAGGTCTTGCCGGGGCGCACCAGGAAGGCTTTCCCCAACGATTTCCTGAGCCCGGCAAGGCTCGGGCAACACAGAGTTGGAATGGGTTGCTTCCGTGAACCGAGTTTCATGGGGTGCTTGCATGACATTCTTTCGTCGGATTGTGCTCAGTACGACCGAACGACATTATGCAGATCCAATTTCCGGGTGTCATGTTGCTGTACAGGAACCTTACTTGCAGCAGGAAACCGAGTAAGTTCGGAGTCCGACAGCAGCCGTGCACACGCTCATGGCACTAAATTCCACTGTCCACCTACCCTCTAAATCGCTGTACACCGACCCACTCTCGACGCTTCAATGCAGGTGTCAGTCGTTCGGCAGCGGCCGCGAGTTCCGCAGCCTCCGCAGCATTGGCCGTCATCGGCTTCCTGTCACAGGCTGGCACCAACTTATTCTTGCCTCCATGGATGGCGGCAGGAAAGCTGTTGAAACTGCCGCTTGATGACGATTCTCTGACTGCACTGAACATGTCCATATCTGAGTCCAGGCGGCTCCACGAGGATGTGGAAGCCGGATGCTGCCGCCTGCAGTCCTGCTTCGTGATGCCAACAGCTTGTCTAGCATGGACGGCAGAATTAGGTTGACTATGCAGGCTGCTGCACCCTTCCGAATTCCGATGGTATCCGGTTCCCGTTGCCAAGCACTGTCCGCCCAATTCACACAGGGCCGGCTAGCGCACACCCCAAATTGCACTGGCTTGGCCAAGCAGGACCCCTGCCTAGTTCACAATGGGTCGAGTGCGTGGAGGATATGATGACACCATCGGTCGTCTTGGCGATGTCCGACTGCAGAAACTCGGCAAAGCCTTTGAACAAAGGTACCTCAGCAAATTCGACCGCCACTATAGATTTAATATACACACACACACGCACGCATTGGTTCAGCCTATCTGCACACAAATCAAGCAAAATCTGCGAGTACTCTTAGCACTGAGCCTCAAAACTAAGTGGAGCTAGGGTTGCTCTGACAGGTCGCCTTTTTTCACAACGCTCTCGTTGCAGACGGGCCTCTCCATAGAGTGCTGCCAGCTCGGGTGTGGGCATCATGTCTAAGTTGTATTTGCTCCAGGTCCTTTCGGCAGGGTCAACGATGGCCACCAGCTGCGCAGCCGGATTGCCTCGGATGCTGCACCATTCCGGTGGGGCGCGGAGGGCGCTTCAGGGAGGAATTCGGAACAGTGTCGTGGAAAGCTATGGAAGGAAGCACTGATCCCGACAAGATGCGTCGCAGGTGCGGGAGGTGCCATCCCTGCCACACACAACAAGATGTTTAGATGTGGCATGCGACTTGAGATTGAAATCTAAGCACCGTGCATCGTGAAGCATAGCTGACGTGTTCTGCGAGTTTACGAACCTCACATCGAAACTGACAGACTGCATTGCGTGTTCCTGAAGCTGGTATAGTACATGTGCATGCTTGTCCTGCCTGTGCCCAGGAGCCAGCGCCAACAATGGCAATGCGTGCCCTGAAGCGCGCGGAGCGCAAAGGCGTTTCTCGCATGGTAAGCATGTGAAACGAAGCTGCGTTGTTGGGCTCGAAAGCCTAGTGATCGGGGTTCCAAGTGCACATTCACATCATTCACATCTGTAGCTGCAGATCAAAAAGGTATGGGAGCACAAGGTCGGATTCCAAGGGCCGAGGCTGTTCATCCATCAGAACTAAGCGGGAACTGGCAACTTCATCTGAGGATGTCGCTGGGTCTCCGTCGAGTTCACGTCCTGCACCACAGGGCAGGTTTTTTCGAAGGACTTTCGTTGGGGTCCGATGTGAGACATCGCAAGAGCCAGGTGTGGTCAGGAGTGAGCCTCGAATTCTCAAGCTTCGAGTTGGCAGTTCAGGGGCATGGGGGGTTTGTTGATGAACCTTGTAATCTGAAATTCTTCGTCGTGAAGTCGTAGGTCAGGACCAGGAACAGCTCGCGTGCAGGTGGCTCAGCAGGAACTCTAACTGACCTGTAAATTGCACATCAGCCTTCCCACCGCACAACAGATCTCCCACACTCCGAAGATTGAAACAGTGAACTCCAAATCCCCTTGACCCAAACATGCCGAACCCCATGCTCTAAACCCCAAATACGCAAAGTCCAACGGCCCAAGCCCCTGCATGCCTAAAACCCTACCTAACCGCAAAAGACACACGCACACAACACACAACACACAAAACGCGCAAACAACAAACCTTACATCTCTGCAAGCCACATGTCAGCCAAACTCCCCAACCCTCTACATGGAACCCTCATGGTTGGGCTTTGGGGAAGAAGCTTGCAAAGGCCCCAATAAAGCCCAACATTCACAGCTCCAAAACCCCAAACCCACGTCTCCACATCCCCCAAAATCGAAACCCGAAATCCCCAAACTCAAAACCCCAAACCCTAACTCAGCCCTAAACTCAGAATTCACCCAACCCTAGAACCAAGATAACCACACCCCAGACCCTATAGAATCAGTACAGAACTCCCCGCCCCGATAGAGCCGTGACTTCCTCACCGCTGCTCTCGGGGCCTCGGCACTCGCACCCTCGCCCCCTGGGGGCGGCCTCAGAAAAGCAAAGGAAGCCCAAAGGCTGTTCGTTTTTGAAATGAACAAAGAAACAGATGTAGATGCAGACAGAATAGAAACAAGAACAGATATGAATGCTACGGGAAATCTAAGTAAACTAGACATAGATAATTACAAAACATATATATATATACATATGTAAAAGCAAATAGAAATAAATTAAACACATTGTGTATATATACATACATATGTATGTATGTATGTATGTATGTATGTATGTATGTATGTATGTATGTATATATATATATATAAGGTATACACTTGCATTCATATTGATTTAGTTGATTATGCTTTTCATTTATGGCACAGACAGGGACACGGACGAGCAGGTTGACAAACAAACATGTGTGAACATCTGTATCTATATATATATATATTCATATCTATATATCTATATATATATATATGTCTATGTATGTGTATATATATA
>CAJNJA010083786.1:0-20616 GCA_905231915.1 Symbiodinium necroappetens | reverse complement strand
CGGGGGGGGGGGGTGTAGTTGTGCTTTCGACCAGTCCAGCGGTCAGAAGCCAGACTGGGTCGAGGGTTTGCTGACTTGCCAGCATCCCAAACCTAAACCTCAAGTCCCCAAACCCTCAACCCCTCCACCTTTAGTCTAGAGTCTGCAGGTTTTTACGCCAGGGGTGGGTCCGCAGAAAAGCTCTTCACTGCAGAAAGGTTCTCCGCTGTGGGCTCGATGAATGACTGTTCCTTTACAGAACCAACTGCTGACAGCTATTTTGGATCGCCCAGTGTGCAGTGTTGACAAGCTGAAATGAACTTTCTTTGTAGTCGAACTTACAATTATACTATATTACACCCCAATACCCTACTCTAGATATTGAGGCCCTACATTAGCCCACCCGCGATGGTAAAATGACAAATGATGGAGACACGTGGCTCCCCTATACTAAGCTGGACAAATGAGCTTTGGACAGGGTTTTAGTTCCAAAAACGATTTTGAGTTATTCAGGCCCCAATATTGTTAGCCCCGAAGGCCTTATATGTAGCGTGGTACTTACCCCTCCCCCAAAGCCGTCATACCTGGGTATGAGACCTAGTTGATCCCCGACCTAACAGTGTCCAGTTGAGGTTTGGGGCCGAATGTAGGGGCCTTCATGCGTACGGTCTTGGGTCATTTCTCTACGTATTTAGCCTAAACCCTAAACGTATTCAGACCCAAATCAGGAGGTTCTAAGGGTTTGCAGAACACCCCGGGGTCTTTTGGGAGCGAGCCCTGTTGCGACCCCAAACCTTGCGTCCCAAAAGCCGGAAACTTAAACCCAAACCTAGACCCCAGGTGTAATGGGGTTCCTTATTATAACTATAGTATAATGGGCCCCAAAACCTTATTCTAATTACTAAGGCCCCTATATGACTGCATCCTCTTTTGGGACCCTGAACCCCTCCACCCCTCCCCCCCCTCCCCCAAAGCTCAGCGTTGCGTTGCAAAGACCATGCCCTGCAAGGCACGCTGCAGATCCGCATGCGCGACAACCAGCGTCGGAAGTCCATCGTGGTGCCTTGCAGCTGTTTAGGACAACCCTAAACCCTAAACCTAGGCTGGATGGAGTAAACCCTAAACCCTAAACCCTAAACCCTAAACCCCTAAACCCTAAACCCCTAAACCCCTAAACCCCTAAACCCTAAACCTAGGCTGGATGCAGTAAAGAGGCTACTGCATTAAAAAAATAACCGTAAAGCCTGAACCCCAAGGCTTCCTCAAAGGGTCTTATACGGGATTCGACGGGGGTACTATCAGGCTCTATAAGGGTTCGTTAAAGGGCTCTGTAAGGATTCTAGAAAGGTTTAGGGCTAGCGAACTTGCTTCAGAACGTGTTCATCGGGTTTTCAGGGTTTATTAGGATTTTTGATTTGGGGCTTTAGGGTTTAGGGCTTAGGGTTCAGGGATTATGGGTTTAGTATATTCCTCAGGGTTCCATATAATGATATAAAATCCCTCAAAGTCTGACTATCAGAGCTCTGTGTTCAGTTCTGGGGCTTCAGGCTTTTGTGGTTTAAGGCTTCCTTTTCGTTTAGGACTTCACAGGTTACGTAGGCGTAGTGCAGAAACCTGACAGATGGCTCATACTGAGGTTGTTAAACCCTAAACCCGAAGCCATCTTTTAGAAACCTTAAAGCCCTAGACCCGAAAGGTTCTTAGAAGGTGGACCCTACGGTTGATGATATAAATCCTGCACTACCCATCATAAGGAATGTACCATAATTACCATAGTTTAGGGTCCTTCAGGTACATAATGCTAAGGATTTATATCATCAGCAGTAGATCCTGCTTTATGGTCTTTAAACCGAGGGCTTGCTTCATGCAGCCATGGCCAAAGGGTCCTAGGTACTGTTATGGGGGGATACTTTCCCAAATCATAATAGTAATTCCTACCTATAGTCTCCATTGTAGTTCCTTTTTTGGTTCAACCAGTTCTATATTATGGATCCTAAAAGGTACCCCCAAAAAGGAACTACAATGGAGACTATAGGTAATATAGAAACCCTACATTCTACTAGATAGGTACTTTGGGCCCTTTGGGATGACGTCTGCAGCTCTGGAGACTGAAGGGCTGCGGCCTGCACATTCTGAAGCAAAGACTTGCCAACCTCGAAGGGTTTAAGGTTTATGCATGTCTCTATGTATCTATCTATTTATCTATCTATCTATCTATCTATCTATCTAAGCTTATCTATCTATCTATCTATCTATAGATATACACACATACACATACCTATGTCTATGCATACACTATCTAATGAAGATACAGGTTTGTTTATCTTATGCCGACTGGTAAATATGTATATACATATATATATATATGTATATGTATAGAGACAGATAGATAGATAGATAGATACGTAGATACGTAGATACGTAGATAGATAGATACGTAGGTCTAGGGTGTAGGAAGCCCTGACTTCGAAACCTTTAATCTGACACGACGAAGCCGAAACCAAAACCCAAAGCTGAGCCCAAACCCTCAACCGGTGCACCATGCGTTTAGGGGTTTAGGGGTTTAGGGGTTTAGGGGTTTAGGGTTTAGGGTTTAGCGGTCTGCTGTTCCGGGTGTGCCTGCACCGCCTGCCTCCTCTCCTCCGGTGTCCCAAATCACGGGCGAGGCTGCCAAGACCATGCGCAAGAACTTTGTCGGCAGTTGTCGCCCCCTTCCACCCGAGTGTAGAATTTCTAAACCGCCTCCGTTAGGGCCCGTCAGTCATACACTCCGTGAAGAGCGATCCTAGTCAAAAGAGGAGTAGCAGCTACGAGATGTAGTCCAGGATTTGATCCCTAGCAGGGTTCACATCCGCACAGGAACACCCCCCCCTTTTTCTGGTGTTCGGTCCTGAGAAGTATTCCAAAACCCCCACCCACAACCCCGAGCCTCAAAGAAGAGTTCTGGGCTCAGGAGGCTAAGGTGAAACTGTGTAAGTACCTAAACACTACGCCAGCGAAGCTCTTACAAACGCCCACGAATCTTTTAATGCCTATACAGTATACAAAATCGTTGAATCCCTTGCATCCCATGCGAAACATAACTAAGCCTTTAACCAGGATCCAGCCCCTTAAGGTGACGGGTCGCGGAGATGTTCTCCGCTTGGAGGTCCGGCGCGGCGGCCCAGATGGCAAGGTTTCTCTTTCAGGGATGTAGGGGGCTTTTTCAAGGGTTCCTTTCAATCGGGATATAGGGGATTCTCGGAGTTTATGGATATAGGAATTTATCGCATTGGGGGCTTTGGTTTTTTTGAGGATTCTTTAAAGGGATTCTTTGATGCTTCCTATAAGTGTTGCTACAACGGCTTGGTAGGATTCCATGCCAGGGTCTTAGGATGCTGAGTATAGGGCTTGGGGCTTTGTGTTTTGGGGTTACCCATAGGCTCCTCAGTAGTTCCGTCTTGGGATTACCTTATAGAGTCCTAAATACAAACTCCAAAAAGGAACTACTATATGGAGCCTATGGGTGAGGGCTTAGGGTTTCAGGGTTAGGAGGTTCAGGAATAAGGTTTCTCGCTTGGGCTCTTGCGGTTTGCGGCCTCCTCATTTCGAGGGTACAGGATATCTATCAGGTAGACGTCTATGCACCTTCGCAGAATGTCATCTACATGTATATATCCGTGTATTCCTTGCGTTGAACACATGTGTAATTAGCCCGTTGCGTGCAGCAGTGGGAAGCATGAGCTATACACATTCTTGAAGGCACCGGACATGTTGTCATATCGGCTACATTGCGTGGTTACACTTCTTACATGTTTCTCACCGCCGACTTGCTATAACTGCCCCGACCACCTCCTCAAAAACCACCAGCAGGCTTTGACGATCTGTCGTAATCACATGTGTAGGGTTCGAGTTGTTGCTTGGGGTCTCCTGTCTTGGGCGGTAGTAGGGGCCGACATCGGGCATCGGGCCCGACATCAGGCATCGGGCCCTTTAGATCAACTGGAGACAGTGCTCCGGATTAAGCTTCCTGAAGCTGCTTGCTTTTCCAGGCCCAGCCTGAGCTACACGCTTGGTCCTGCCGGACGCTCTTGGCGGTCTGAGTTAGGGTTCAGGGCTTTGGCAAGTGTAAACCCAACTCCCTGAACAGCACGCTCGTCAAGGGCCCCATAGCCATGCTGGTAATGTGCATGTTGGGTTTAGGGTTTAGGGTTTACTGGTGTTGCCTTTCTTCTGACCGGGGGCGTACCAGTAAGAGGAATTCAGAGGAACCCTATTGCAGCTAAGCCTTTCGAAATCGGTTGGGGTTTCGCAGCTCAGGTGCCACACTAGGCTGGGACCGAAGAGATGTTTCGGGATGATTCTAAGCGGGTTCCGGCTTTGCCGATCTGGGTTGAGAACCTTTTTGTCTAGACTTATGAGTTTCGGCGGACATGTTCCGTAGGTTCCGAAGTGCTTCTGGCAAGAGCTTAGCAATGTATACAGGGTTGACGAACTACCAGCCCAGTGGCCGTGAAGCCTTACAACGCTGCACTCCAGGACCCTAAACCCTAAACCCTACACCCTAAGCTTGCGGCTTGGGGTTTTTGGGGGTCGGAGTGCGATCTTGCCAACCTCGTCCTGCCTTTAGGGCACTGAGAGTCTACTCAGTGCGAGCTGCGGCTTGCGAGGAAGCTGCAGAGATCGTGTCAACCGTACACCTAAGCACTTCGGACATCTTTCGGACATTAGGGTTGCGAGTAAGATGTGCCCACCCCAACTTTCTGGTACTTTCCGTAGCCTGCCTTTTTTGGTCACGAGTCTGTCTTTGGGCGATTCTAGCGGGTCCAGGTAGGGTAGGTGAAGCCTTTTCCCCGGACCCTAAACCCAGAGGCCCTAATCCCGAACCCTGACAGCACCTACCTTTAACCCCAAACACCAAAATCCCAAACTCTAAACCCTAAACCCTAAAACCCTAAACCCTAGACCCTAAAATCCTAAACCCTAGACCCTAAAACCCTAAAGCCCAAACCCTGAGGTCATGCCCAACGGTGAGGGATGCTCGGAGGAGTTCTGGCGGGGCCCTCGGGGAGCCAGGGCCGGCTGGAAGGTTTGGGGGTGCAGACCCTAAAACCCTAAGGGCCCCAAAACCCTAGACCCTAAACCCTAAAGCCCTAAAACTCTAAAACCCTAAACCCTACAATCCTAAAACCCGAAGACCCTAAAGCCCTAAAACCCTAAAGCCCTAAAACCTAAAAGCTCTAAAAACCCCAAAACCCTGAAGCCTAAACCGCATATGTGCCTTGAATTGGCGCGGAGGATCGGGCAGGCGCAAAAGGAGCTCAAAAAAACACTTCAACCCTAAATCCTAAACCCCTAAAAGCCTAAAGCCCTGAAGCCTAAACCGTAGATGTTCCTTGAATTGGCCCAAAAAGGAGTTCAACAAAACCAACATCTAAACCCCTAGGCCCCCTAAACCGACCCTTAAGGGTAGGGAGGCTCGGGCTTTGGAGTTGAGAGTGGGGGTTTGGGGTAATATCTAGGTCCCTGAGTAGTACCCTTTTGCCCTTTTTATTTTCAGGCCCCCTAACTAAAACCGAATAGTCGGAAAAAGGGTACCCTTATTATAAAGGGGCTACTCAGGAACCAAGATATAGGGGGCCTCAAGAATTACCTATACCATTTTTGGGGGGGTTCCGGATGACAAAATCATAATCATAGTATACTATACCCCCCCAAACCCTATTCTAAACGTTAAAGGCCCCTATATTACAGAGTTTAAGGCTTACGGGTTTCGGCCGTTCACCAGGAATCTGGCAAGAAAGTGCATAAACCCTAACCGTCCCCTAAACCCTCAACCCTAAACACTAAACTCTAAGTCTGGTGTGAGCTTTCGGGTGTTCGGGTTTGTAGGGGTTCCATTTTCTAGGACATTTTCAGGCGGGTAGTTTCCGTTATAGGAGCCTTATCGAAGGTCTATATGCCTTATAGAAGCCTTATAGAAGCCCTATATACCCTAAACTCACCACCTGTAGTTTCCTTTAACATTTGGGGCTTCGACTTCCGAGCTTCCTGAGCTTTACGGCAACCTGAGGCAGACCCTGGGGCTGAAGTCATGCAGGGGCCAGAATAAGGTTCAGGGTTTAAGGGTTTAGGGGTTTAGGGTTTAGGGGTTTAGGGTTTAGGGTTTGAGGTTTGGGGTTTAGGGGTTTAGAGTTTAGAGTGCCCTGGAGTATATGGGTACAGCATAACTACCCCCAAAACAAGATGACTGTTGTACCATATTTTCGGATGTCACGAGGCCTTCTGTGGGGGATCCACAGCAACCTCACATCTCCGAAAGAGGACGCAAGTATTCAGGATTTTATGCTCTTGCCGGAAGCCTGGCAAGAGCCTTGAGCCCCTATGAACCCTAAACTCATGATGCGGCTTTTTGCGGATCGGAAAGGAGCCGTAATGACGGCAAAAAGAAGGAAAAAGTCTAAAGCCCAAAAGCCCCAAAACTAAACCCTAACCCCCCTAAACCCCAAGCCCTAGACTAAACCCTTGACCCTAAACCCTAAGCCCAAAGCCCTAGACTAAACCCGAAACCCGAAAAGCCAGACCCGGAGCTCTAGCTCTCGCGGACGTACGGAGGCTCGTCAACCCCACCGACTATCCCATCGAGGCAGCTTCAGAGCTTTATATTCGTGTATAGGGTTATTGGGATCAGGGTTTGGGGTTTGGGGGTAGGACAAGTTTAAGTCTAGGATGTCATATTTCCTTAACTAACCCACCTGCAAGAAATGACGCCATGGGGGGCATGGGGTTCAGAATGTAGATGTGAGAGTTGAGGCTTACGTGGGCTGTCTCCAGGCCCGAGACAGAAAGCTGTATGGCAAACAGAGTTCCTACGTATGTTTGCACTCTACCCATAGGCTCCATAGTAGTTCCTTTTTTAAGTTTCCATTTCGGGTTCTACAAGGCAATCGCAAAAAGGAACTACTAAGGAGCCTATGGGTAAGCTTAAGAGTCATGAAGGCTTAAATTAGTCAACCACCGACACCCTTATGGAGGAGTCCTTGTTAAACACCCTGAACCTACACCCAAAACCCTACAATAACCCTTTATTTAGCACGCTTCTAAGGCCCCTTCGTTCTGAAACCGACTGCAAGTGTCTTAACCCTTGATTTTCAAGGCTTTACGGTTCACGGTCGTGGAGGTTAGAGGGTCGTGACTTGTAGGTCTGGTTATTTCAAAAAACTGCCGGAATAAACCCGGCCCGAAGCATGTGATGGCCGCAAGTTTAGATAAGCTGTATCCTAGCACCTTTGTGTCTGTGGCGTTGCATCATCATCCAAAGGAAGACAGAGCCCATCGATCCGCTAATCTTCACAGCAGAAGTGGCCCACAGATGTAAGCATCGAGCTAGTCCGTGTGGCTCCGATTCATCCATCACCGGATCCTCCACCAAAAACTCTAATCACAGACATGGCTTCAGGATGATTACAGCCCACAGTTTCGACATCAAATCTTTCACGCATGCCGCAGTTTTCCCCAGTCCCATGCTCGCCATGATGTGATGTGATTTGCAGCGTTCACCACAGGCTTCTGGACCAGATCAAGTAGCATCAAGATCTCCACTGAAGGCTTTGCTGTCGTCCGACAACGGTTACGACCATCAGATATTCGTGGATCTGGGTTGTCTGCAGCATCAGTATCATCTCATAGTGCAGGATGTGCAAACATGATACTCCGGGAGGTACTCCGCTCCTCTCAGACGCCCGACGTAATGCCGTAATGGACCCTACAGACTGTCACCTGACAAAGGCTTGGGTGGCTTCCGAAGCCGATGCAGGGCTTCGAGTGTTTAGTGTCTTTGATGGTTTAAGGCTTTTGGTGCTTTCAAGCAGTAGGTTTTTGGTTTTGAGGGTTTCGGGCTTTGGGGGTCCTAAGGGTTATACTTATATTCGTTGTTTTCCCCAAGACCGTCAACCTTGAACCCTTATAGACCCTAAACCCTAAACAAACAACCCGCAGCTCTCAACCCCTAGACCCAAAACCCCGCGCCATAAGCCCAACCATAAAGCCCCAAACCGTATTGAGACCCAGACAGGTTTTCAGCACCGAGTTCGATGAGAAGTACTTGGCCGAGGACTCCTTGGCGGAGTGTAGCCGAGTTAGCCAGGGTTAAAGGTTTAATATAGACGCTAAATGCCCCCCGAAACCCTAAACCCTAAACCACGGAAGCTTCATGAACCCGTAAACCCTAAACCCTAAACCCTCGAAGTTTCAATGATTATCCATTATCAATGTTCGTTCTAAGGGCTCCCTGCCAGTGTCATGTTCCGATAGGGGAGCCCGGAACCGCATCGTAATCATGAAGGCCACTAGATTGGGTAGTTCTCTAAATTAGGGTCCCTCTTAGGATGCTTTTTAAAACGGGTGCCGTACTATTGTATGTTGGGGGCCTAGAAAGGAACCCTACTAGGGACCCTGCTAATCGAGAGAACTACCCACATTGAATGTCCCGAAAAGCACAGACTCTGCAATATACTTTTTTGGACTGCCCTCTATATACTTTATATAAGCCCTAAACCCTAAACCCTAAACCCTAAACCCTGAACCCAAAGCCCTAAAGACCCTAAACCCTAAGCCCTCAAGCTTCCCCCATCTTTCTAGGAGCGGGCTCTCGCAGACTACGATGGCTACCACCGTGGCATAGCCGAGGCTTTGGTCTGAGAACCTCTTTGTTCCGGGTGCAGGGCTTTGGGCGGTGATAGTTGGGTTTAGGGATTAGGGTTCAGGGTATTAGGGTTTAGGGTTTAGGGATGAGGGTTTAATTGGGGTTTAGGGATGAGGGATTAGGGGTACTTAGACATATTGGTTGCTATCATCCCTCAGAAACAGCTGAAATTGTCGTTTTTGCTAGGACCTGCTAGGATCCCAAGTTCAGTATAGCAGTGAAGCAAACTGTGCAGCGTTTACGCCGGCAAAGTTTGAGGTTCAGGGTTTTAGGTTGAAGGTTCTGGGTTAAGGGTTTGGGGTCAAAGCTATAGTAGTAGTGTGTTTGAACCAGCAGCAAAGAGAGCTTGACCGACATCACCTGTAGAAAAGGGTTACAGCGCCAGCCTGAAGAGTAGCAACACTGACAGGTTTAGGGTTTAGGGTTTAGGGTTTAGGGTATGATATTACAGTAGTGATCGCCATTCTTGAACTACTGCTGATGATCTAAATCCTGCATTACCTGAAGGACCTAAACTATAATATGGGAATTATGGTATATTTTCCTTGTGATGGGTAATGCAGGAATTATATCATCAACCGTAGTGGTAGGAGTTGTTGAAAACTTCTGACATGAAGCCTACGCCCTTCACCTTAAGATAACTCCTTGCCTACGCCTACGCACGAGTCTCGAGGCCCCAGCCCAGCCGCAAAAGCGCTAGGAGAGGGACGTTTCGTTGACAGAACAGGGAAGAATGTGGCTTGGGGGATACATTATATTTTTCTCGTATATGTATGTAGGCACTATCAGGGGCTGCTATCACAGTTTCGCAGACCTCTGCACCATACTCCTAAATCATCTTAAACCATTCTAACTTAGGGTTTGGTTTCAGTGTTTAGAACAACCTTGTCTCCTTGCTTGAGCACCGAACAAATTCTCCATCTTGTCTTTCGCCACACATCATGAAGGAGTTTAAACCCTCAGCACCGCGAAGATGTGGACTACTGAATAGCTTCGGTTCCGAGGTGCCTCTCCGGCAACCAGGCGACGGCATGTGGAAGCAGGCCGGAGGAAGATGCCGGCGTTCTGTGATTCAGCCCACCTTGCGGGGTTCAGGGCTTCACGTGTGGGATCACACTCCCTAAGGCTCCATGTACCCATATAGTATATACTTAGACCCTAAAGTACCTATATAGAAACCCCTTTAAGGCCTAAGTATATACTATATGGGTACATGGAGCCTTTGGGACTTAACTCCTAAACCCACAGTGATTGTGGTTGCTTTTGGAGCTGAAAGGGGGGTTGGGCCGGGGTTGGGGACATGGGGCTTAGGAGCTGGGTGCAGACTTTGCAACTAATCTTTACCACAGGAACCTGTAAAACACGATTGTACCCCTGCATGTTTGCAGTCTTTGCTTTGCTGTATGTATATGTATATATATATATGGATGGAAGCATCATCGTAAATTATACCCCCAAGCCGTCGTCGAACCATTATTCGGGCCACATTGTGCTCGGGTGTCGGTTCAGTCTTCACGCACTTGCCGGGGCCGCCCTTAACCCTAAGCCCTAAACCCTAAACCCTAAGCCCTAAGCCCCTAAATCTACTATACTACTTCTACTACTACTACTACTACTACCACCACTACCGCTACCGCTACCGCTACCGCTACCACTACCACTACCACTACCACTACCACTACCACTACTACCACTACTTCTACTACTACTCCCGCCACAGCCCCCGCCGCCCACCACCACCACCACCACCACCACCACCACTGCCAGAACCAGCTACAAGACCGCTATGAGATGTACAGCACAAGCAAGCCGTACTTCCAAACCCTTTGACTCCCTTTCAATCCTGCTTTTCTCACGGTGCCGCTGCAGGTTGCCAGTCGAGTTGTCGAGATTCGCAAAGCCCGGAAGGAGGAGGCTCGCTACGGTTCTTGGATTAGTGTCACTTTGGTTTGATTTGTTTTGGTAAGTATGGTTTTGGGAGGAGTAGCATTGTTGTCATTCTTGATGAAGATGACTCTCGAAAGATGTTGTTCCCCAAGCAGTGCAACACTAATTTCGGGATTCTTACATTCGGAGCAAAGGATTGGATTCGGTGTCCATGTCCACAACTTGTGCTCTTGACGCTCGAGTGGTGTTTTCTGTAGTTGATGCTCGTCTATTGGTGGCCTTTGCCGCAGCTGATGCCCATAATGCTCGGTGTTGGTAGGTGGCCATCGCCGTGGCAAGTGCACCCGACAGTAGGATAGGGTGGTTCAGCTCATCATCCAGGTTCCTAGCTTGTCCTAAACACTTGGAAACATCGTCACAAAGGCTGCGCGTTGTTCCGCCAGAGATCGACATATCAAGCTCGACAAGCGCCTTAGAAGACATACAGCAGAGAGCCTCATGATGTGGACCACTACATACGTGAAGGTACCTGAGTAGCTATGAGGCATAATCTGTAAGGATGGCATCATCTGCAAGCATGTTTCCCTAGACACTAAACCTTATAAACCCCAAGCCATTTTAAGATCCTCGAAGTAGTGCCCTGAACCCACAAGCCCTCAACACCCCAAAAGCTTACAACCCCTGCGAATTCAGGGTTTAGGGACTGGAGCTTTAGGGTTTGAGGATTTAGGGGTAATGGTTTTGGGGGTTTACGGTTTTAGTTAGGGCTTTTCCCCATTTGGGATTTAGGTGTGACTTGTAGTGAACATCCCTGAAACTACACTTCCGAAGGTTTAAGACAGAGTTTATGCACATATTTACCGGTCAACCTGTATAGGGTATGTGGCCATGGAGCCTCAGGAAGTAGGGTCCAGGGTACAGATCCCTTAAGTCTTGCACACTTTTCTTGATGAGTTATACTTGTAGCAGTGATTTTCCGAAGGCGCTTTTGGCTTCCATCTGATAGCTTCGGTGCTTTTGTGTTTTGCTTTTCCCTGGAACAGGATTGGTATGTGCTGCGGATGGTATCAGTCAGTGTGAAGCCTTATTGCCGCCAAATGCGGAAACCTATCTTACACTTACGCAAACCAAACCCGCGGTGTCAAGCCTTGCAAAGCCCATTGAAGGAACTCTTATAGGAGGCCCTATTGAGGAAACGAGAGCAATGCAGCTCCTCAGCTGTGAATTTCGGGCTGAACTACGAGAGCAAGGAGCGGCAGTCTGTAATGACGCTGAGGCCTTAGGCCGGGTTTAGGTAAACCCTTAAATACCCTGCCTGCCAATGTCCTAAAGCCCCTGAATGCCTCAAGGTCTAAAGCGCAAAATCTCCGAGCCACTCCCCCCTCCCCGACCCAAGAGACCACAAAGAACAAAGGCACAATCAAATGATCTAAGCTTAGGTTTTAGGGTTAATCTATGTCCTAACCCCGTCCCCACTTCCTCACCCTCAACCCCTAAACCCTCAACCCCTAAGCCCCTAAATCCCTAAAATCCTAAACCGGCAAAACCCTAAACCCCTCAGCCCCTAAATCCCTAAACCCCTAAACCCCTAGTCCCTAAACCCACAACCCAAAACCTAAACCCTATTCCCTAAATCCTGAACCCATAAATCCTAAACCCTGCAAACCCTAAACCCTACTCTCTAAACCCTAAACTCCCAAAAAGACACCCCATGGACTACTATAGGGGATCTTAAGGGACTAT
Organism: Symbiodinium necroappetens; assembly: GCA_905231915.1. Taxonomy (NCBI): domain Eukaryota; class Dinophyceae; order Suessiales; family Symbiodiniaceae; genus Symbiodinium; species Symbiodinium necroappetens. The sequence goes on along the minus strand of CAJNJA010083786.1, from coordinate 8,324 downwards.
CATAGGGATCCATTCCCCCATTCCCTACTAAGAACCCTCCCCTAAATCCTAAACCCCCAAACCCTAAACCCTGAGACCTCTCCCCACTTCCCCCGAAAAAGACACCACACCACTATATGATAGTTATAACAAGGAACCACCAAAATAGTATAGCTAATTCTAAAGGCCCCTATAGCGCACCACGGCGCGCCTCCGACTGTCAGGCGGAAGCGGCCAAGGCGGCCAAACAGGAGGGCCGCTCCAGGGGGCCTTTTGAGCCAAAAAAGACGGGGCTCGTGCTAGGGTTTCTTTTTTTTTTGTTTGGGGTTTTGAGTGTAGGTTTTTTTTGGGTTGTCCTGCCTGGGCACCACGTGAACAGCAGTTGCTGGAAACATGCGTGACATTTGCAGTTGTTCTCGCATCCAATGTTTTGTGGAGCAACCTGCACCATTGGATGGGTTTGCCGCACCTCCTGGCAGGTCTGTTGGTCAATGACAACGAGAGACATGTCAGGTTCTTCGGCACGCACGCAGCATCCACTGGCTCGTGAAGCCATGGCGCTGGTTTTGCAGGGCGACACCAAATCGCTGTTGCAGTTGGCACGGCGGTTATATCAGGGTACCCCACCAACGAAAGACATTCTGGAGAATTGCTTCGCTTTCCTTCGCCGGAAAGCAACGGTCCACTCCACTAACTTCAAGATGTCAGATGCCTGCAAATACCTATATGCCATTGGTAGCCCCTACTCGGCGACCGGGGGGGTGGCACAGATCTAGCCGGACAAGCAGGATTTGGAGACAATCCTGTCCCCAATGGGTATAGGTTTTACTACAGGTATCCTACATATAACTGCTCATGAGCCTCAAAGTGATCGTTGCCCCGATTTAGGGTTTTGGGTTCAGGGTTTAGAGTTTAGGGTCTATGCTACATGATTGCGATCATATACCCCGCCCCGAACCCCATTCTAATTACTTGTGCCCCTATACTACCCGCAGGCAGAGAGGTATAGGGCTGTAGGGCTCTACGGGGATGGGGTTGCAAGATTTAGTTATTGTTTGCGGTTCCGTGGCTTTGGGTTTCAAGGTATTTGGGGTTTTCAAATTTTGCTCAGACACCATTGCAATGATAAGCCCTGAACCCTACCGACAAGCCACCAGGTGCAAAGCCCTACAGGTTCTCTTCCCTGAGTCCTTACCCCGAGAATCATCGGCCCTGATTGCCTAGACCACAAAAACCACCCCAAAAGCCTGCACCTTGAAAACGTCACCCCTGCAACCCTAAACCCTAACACCTCACCTCTTAACACCTGTCATAGCCTAAACCCCTTAAAACGGGAATTCACATCAAGCATGAAATCCTTTTTTTTTGTGACGGTACCTTTATGGTAGAAGAAATACAGGTTGGGCATCGTCATCCTCATGCCTGTAAGGTAGTGTATAACGGATCCTGGCACCAATTGTCCTAAACCTGTGTTCCAACTTTCTGGGCTCCGCTGCAAATAAACACCATTAAGCCAATATGCTCCACGACATGGGCCTGAAGGCAAAAGCTAAACGAAACTCTTTTGGAGGTACTCTTATACGGCTTTAGGGTTTAGGGTTTAGGGTTTTTATAAATGAACAAAGAAACAAATAAAATTGAACCCCAAACCCTGAACCCCGACATGGGAGAGGAAGAGGAGGAGCAGCCCCCGCCAGAGGCGGATCCTGAGGCCAGGGTTTGGTCCGAGCTAGGCTGGGGTGAGGTGTTTTGAGAGTTTCCGAAGACAAGGGGTACCTTATTTTAGGGCTTTGGGTTTTAGGGTTGAGGGGTTTTGGGTGTTGGAGTTTTTGGGCTTTTGGACTTAGGCTGCAGGATTGTCATTGTCGTGGTTAGAGTTCGGAGTTGTGGGCTTCTATTGGGGGGTTTTTATGAATGATTCTCGGAAAAGGGGGGGTGTTCTGAAGGTAGGAGGATCTACCCGAAACCCTAAAGCTTAAACCCTAAACCGTAAGCCCTAAACCCTAAACCGTAAGCCCTAAACCCTACAGCTGAGTGGACGATCGATGAGCACAGGGTGTGATCCTAGCTATGTAGTCCTTGCCTTCTGCGACAGCGGATTCTACTGCGCTGGATTGGCTAGGTGGAAAAAGGCGCTCAAAAAAAAAAAACCTAAATCGTAAACCCTAAACCCTAAACCGTTCGTCTTTCCGGGTCCTCGCTTGGCGCCAGCTTCCTCGCGACTTACGCAGGAAGCTGAAGGGCCCCTGACCGAAAGGTGGCTTCAGAAGGTTTAGGGTTTAGGGGGTTTAGGGGGTTTTGAATTTTGGGGGTTTAGGGGGTTTAGGGGGTTTAGGGTTTAGGGTTTATAAGGGTTTAGGGTTTAGGGTTATTTAGGGTTTAGGGTTTCCTGTCTAAGGGACCCTTGGATCATCCTAGCCCGAAAGGCTCAAAAGCTGCAAGTCGAAACAGCTCTGAACCCTAAACCCTAAACCCTGAACCTAGATCCCTCTTAACCACCGACCCTTACAGCTTGACGCTTTTAGGCCCAGGTATCCATACTGTGTGAGCTTTCGGGGTTTGATTGGAGGTTTAGTCTAGGAGAGCCTGATCAAGAAACCCTGGGCCTTTATTAGGGTTCGGAATATAAACCCCACTATGTTAGGGGTTATAGGACCAAGGTTTCTTAATCAGGTTCCCACATTTGGGGTAAGAGCTGGCAGCCTCACACCCTGAATCCCTAAACCCCTAAACCCCTAAACCCCTAAACCCTAAACCCTAAGACCCAAGCCCTAAACCCCTAAACCCTAAACCCCTAAGCCCTAAACCCTAAACCCCTAAACCCTAAGACCCCAAACCCTATAACCCCTAGGCCCTAAACCCTGCTAGCAGGCTGAGGCCCTTGAAGCGCGTGCGGGAGCTCAGTGGGCTCTGGTTAGGGGCTTTGGGATTTAGGGGTTTAGGGTTTTAGGGTTTCCCTAAACCCTAAAACCCTAAACGCTAAACCCAAAACCCTAAACCCTAAACCGTGGGGTTTAGGGATTTTGGGGTCAAGCTTCCGGCCGGACGTAAACTTGGAAGCCTGCCCCCCCCTCCCCCCCCCAGCGCCTTTTGACCTATATGAGGTTTCCAAGAATTCCGCATATATATATATACACACATACATAAAGTCTGTGTAATATGTAGATTATATATACATATGTATATATATATATATCTATGAGTACAGAGGGTATATACCATGCATATACATATATAGAATATATGAAGTATATGCCTTGAAACTCTGGTGCATTGGTTCGGCCCCGATAGCCTTGCTTAAACCCTGTAAAGCCACTGCTGTACTCCCAGCCGAAGCATAACTGGACTTTAGAACCAATAAGCGCGGAGACCAAACGAGCACCCTGCCTTTCCCTACACCATAACCTGCTTGCTTGTCGGGCCCCTAACATTTCGATGCTGGCATCATATTAAAGCCTAAGCAAAACAATAGGTGCCATAGCTGAAGGTCCGGCAAGTCACCCCTGAACCACTCTGAGCCCAACAGACTTGACAGACCCTCAAAGGGTTTGGGATGTTGCGGGGTTGGCTTTTGTATGCTGCGTTAAGGGCTTTCACTGGATATCATCGGGTTCACAGGAACCTAACTCCTAACATTCGGTTCTTCCTAGCCATTAAACCTCAAACCCTGTAAACCGTAAACTATACCTGTTAAGTACAGGTGCCGCCGAGGAGCTCTTGGCACTTGAGGCCATCGCAGAGCAGCCAGATCCTCCAGAGGACATGGGCTTAGGTTTAGGGTTTAGGGTTTAGGGTTTAGGGTTTGGGCAGGATGTGGTAGGGGTTTCCGGAAGGGGTTTGTAGGGTTCTATGAGGCTTGGAACCCCCTATTAAGAGACCGCCCTGGTTCTGATTAGGGTTCTGAATGCGCATCCTATTGATTTAAGGGATCCCAGATTAGGGCTTGAGGGATTTAGGTTTCAGGGTGTAGGGTTTTAATTTTAGGGTTGGGTTTAAGTTTAGGGTTTAGGGTTCATCAGGCCTTTTCTATGGTCCTAATTGCACAGTCTTGTTTTCTTAAGCTCTAGGTCCTGAAGCCCACGAATGACCAGATCCTAAGTACACAAATCCCAAGTTACAAACCCGCTTCAAACTAGCAGGGTCCCTACTGTATAGCAGCCCCCCCTAAAGGATCCCTGGGAGTGACCCTTCTTGTCTTACACCCTAAGCCCTCAAGCTCTTGCAATGCTTCGCCTCGCGTCAAACCTAAAGCCCGGAACCCTAAAAACAAACAGCTGCAGCCCCAAACGCCACAAGCCCTAAAACAACAAAAAGCACCGAAGCGTAAAACCGTGTAGACCCGAAGCATTTCAACCCACAAAGCAACAAAGACGAAGGAGATGGATGCATCGATCTATCCTTACCGCGTCAACGGCCCGGATCGCGCGGCTTGACCCGCAAACCTCAGCGGTCTAAGGCTCTACCCATAGGCCCCTAAGTAGTTCCTTTTTGGGATTGCCTTATGGGATTCTAAACATAAACCAGAAAAGGAACTACTTAGGGGCCCATGGGTAAAGCTTTCGTTCTTGGGGGTAGGTCCATTTGTGTGTGTGTGTGTGATTGGATTTTTTAGGCCGTGGTTGGGACTTTGGTCGTTTTGTTGCTGTGCATGTTGTCAGTGTTGCTTTCAGGGATTTTGTATTCAAGTGTTGTTTCAGGCTTTCGTTCTTAGCGTTTGAGGGCATCGAGGGGGTTGTGTTGGTCGTCTTGTGTAGTTGGGTATCAGGTCTCGGGTTTCAAGTTTGGAGAAGCAGCAGGTGACACGAAAGACCCGACGATGTTGATGATCTTAGTCTGTGGCCTTGAAAACTTTGGCTGTCCCAAGAATACATATCAACAATGAAAGCCGCATGACACTATGTAGGGAGGAGGGTCTCAGAGAGACTCATTGAGATCTTGCGTAGTACAGGGCTTGCTTCTTCCAAATCAGGGCAGAGCTCCTGAGTTTTAGGTTAGACCCAAAGCCCTAAGCCCCTCGGCCTTGAAGCCTAGCCGAAGCCCCTATAACCCAAAGCTTAATCCCCTGCCCCCAGCTGGGGCCTTGTTTGTCCGAACTTCACATGGATTGAGGACACAATGAGACTCTGAACGCCGACAGCCGTGGGTTGTTGGGGACTGTGTCACGCGGCTGTACAAAACCACTTCAAGGCCCTAAAAGGCATGTCTGAAGCCATCCTAGAAGCCCGGATAGTTTGATGAAGTAGATAGATGAATAGGTGAACAAAGAGAGTAGCCGAGAGAAAGAGATCAAGTAAGAACCGCATAAGCCTTAAGCCCTGTACCCTAAACCCCCAACCCTAAGCCCTAAACCCTAAACTTCAAAAACAAACCGAGCCCAAACCCTAAACCCTAAACCCTAGACTACAGAAAGAAAGAAAGGTCAATGCCATCCTCGTTGGGCCGCCAAAGTGCCGGGCCTCAGTCAAAGGAAGGCCGCAGAGGGCGAAGAGGGTTTGCGCTTAAGGGTTTAGGGTTAAGGGTTTAGGGTTTAGAGTGTAAGGTCTAGGGTTTCAGGTTTAGTCTAGGGTCTGAGGTTTAGGGTCTAGGTTTTAGGGTTTGGGGTTTACGGTTTAGTCTAGGGTCTGAGGTTTAGGGTCTAGGGTTTAGGGTGTAGGGGGCTGTATGAGGGCGTTGCCAGGTTTGATGAGGGCTTGTAAGTGGATCTGGTGGTGTTGACAAGTGTTCATAGGGACTTCACAGGCTTCTAGGAGTGCTGGATCAAATTTAATACGGGTTTATGCTTCCAATCGCGAGCCCTCAAGATAGCTCCCTGGTTCTTAGTAGGGAATGCGGGAATGGATCCTATGATGGTCCCTTAAGGTCCTTTATAGTAGTCCCAATAACCCATTCCTCCAGTCCCTACGAAGAACCAGTCAGATAGTCGGGAATCCTTGGCTCAGGGTTTGAACATGAGAGTTGGGATGAAGATTGCGAACCTTCCACGGTGTAGGGTTTAGGGTTTTAGGGGTTAGGGTTTAGGGTTTAGGGTTCCGTACTGTGTTATAAGCTCCTTCGAAACTTAATTCCAAGCATCAGGGCCCCTAGGTATTGGATAAGGCAAGTCTTAAGATTAGGACCTTAGGAATCCTTATCGGGTCTCCGTCTACTTGGTTTAACATAGAAGCTTGAATCATTACCTGTACTAATCCTCAGAGTGCCTCGGTACAAATATATACTACAGTACACAATAGTGCACCCGGAAACCCTATTCGAATTATTAAGGCCCCTGTTCTCGAGTTGTGAGGCTGATTTGTCCTAGCACACAGGACATACAAGTGGGGCTGGGGCAACCACCCTAAACCCTAAACCCCTAAACCCTAAACCCAGGTAAGGGAGGAATGGGTCGTCTAAGACATGTTGATCTCGCTTCCCTTCAAAGCTTCAGCCAGGCTCTAAGCCGTCTAAAGGACCCTTAAGCCCACATTGCTGTTGATGATAGAAATCCTGCATTACCTGACAAACCCTAAACTATGGGAATTATGGTAGACGCCTTATTATGCGTAATGCAGGATTTGTATCATCCCTAAACTAAATCATCAACCGTATGAAGCCTGCGCTGTATCATCTCTAAACCCTAAACCCTAAATCATCAACCGTATGAAGCCTGCGCGGCAGCAAGGTCCGGCATGTCCACGCTTGCCCGGATATTGTCCAAGGAGGACCCGGCGTGATCCGGAGATGCCGCTTTTTGCAGGGTTCCTTTAAAGGGCCCTAAACCCTAAAGCTCCTGAAAGGGTTTTAATGAGCTCTAATTCCGGTGTTGAACTATTGAGCGGGCTAAATCTCGGGAATAGTTGTCAGGTTTCCTGAATTATATTGTAATCTATAGTAAAACCTTGTCTAACTATTGAGGCAAGATGTTATACTCCGACTTGAAGGAGGTATACCATGAGCCTTTAATTCGGGCCCGAAGGCCCAAATCATCTAGGAAGGACAGCTAGGTCTTCGGGGGTTCCAGTTTTAGGTCGCTTGTTAGAAGATTCAAATTACACGGTCCCGTTACACTTCCTTCTTCCAAATATGACGTCGTCTTTTGGCTGGGGCAACCTGGGACCTTTGGTAGTTTAAACACCAAAAATCCTGTAATTACGTTGCAGCCCAACAACGATACCTGGAGCCTGAACTGCATTGCTTTTTTGTCTGGACGACCTATTTGTGGGGTTAGGGTCTTCTACTGGAAGATTAGATGCCCCAAGCGGGGAGCTAAAGTCAAGGCTGCCTCAGACATCAGGCTAGCAGCACTTACCAAACTTATGGAAGCTTTATAGACTCTTTTAACCCCTGGACCAATGCCCTAAACCCTATAAACAGAACGACATATTCTACACCCCAAACCTGTGAACCCTAAACTCCAAACCCCTAAACCACTGGGAACGACTGGCAGGACAGCCGGCGCTTGCTGAAGATCGATGCGGTGCTGGACTGGGCACGTGAGGCGCCAGACTACCTAAACGCCTCTGACAGGGTAGGTTTTGGGCTTTAGGGTTTAGGGCTTAGGAATTCAGGGTTTTAGGGTTTAGGATTTAGGGATTTAGGATTTAGGCTTGAGGGTTCAGGCTTTAGGGTTTAGGGATTTAGGGTTTTAGGTGTGTTGGAGTTAGGGATTCATGTCTTTAGGGTCTGGGCTTTAGGGTTTAGGGTTTAGAGCTTCAGGATTTGGGGTCAGGGATTGGGGTTTAGGGCTTTGGGGCTTCAGACTGTGAAGTGCTTTTGAAGTTGAGAAATTGCATGGACTACTTGCTGATGATACGAGACTATTCCCTTACAGTTCCCATTTGCTCATTTGGCTATGCTAGAATCTATTCCCAAGGCCCTATTCTAAATATTAAGGCCCCTAGTTTATCCTTCTGGCTTCCATGAAGGTTACTGCCCCGTTGGACCATCGTTCCTGACCTCACAGCAGGGACATGGAAGTGTTGTACCATTTCTTCTGGCTTAGGGTTAGGGTTTAAGGTTTAGGGTTTGGGGTTTAGGGTTTAGGGTGTTTTTTAGGGTTTAGGCTTAGGGTTAGGATATAAGGTTTAAGGCTTAAGGTCTGGGCGTTTGAGAGCACGATACTAGCAACTGCAGGCCCGTTTGCTCAGGGCTTGTTCCGAACCCAAAGCCTGCAGCCGCTGGGAGGCATCTCCTTAAAGCCATGGCCTTGAGCCCCCAAAAAAACCGATCCCCATAAGTTTGCGAGTTTCATATCCCCCATCGGCCCAACCCACCAGAAAGAACGACGACATAGTCAGGGTCTCTGTTTCCCTCCACTCCTCCCCCCCCTTTGGGAGGAGCTTCGAACAAAACAGCAAACAAGGACCGGT
>CAJNJA010083775.1:0-20616 GCA_905231915.1 Symbiodinium necroappetens | reverse complement strand
TGTGTTGTGTGTGTGTGTGTGCGTGCATCTGCGCACTTTGCATGTGCATGGCATGTATGCGCCGCTTTCTGCCGGGCAAGCAACGTTCCATTCCATGTCTGTTATGTAGACACTCCTGGTATTCCCGGCTAACCCCAAACCCTAAACAGCCTTCCTAGACTAGCCGCACGTCATGATCTTCTTACAATTATCATCATCACCATTCGCTTTATTGTGCAAATTAGCAGGGTTATCATTGCTAGTATAATCATTTTTCCAGAAAGTTACTACTATTGTTAGCTATGGCTGTCACTGCTAGTACTATGTCCTAGTTAATTATTACTTTAGTATGGCTATCATTGCTAGTATTGTTTCCGAAACAATTAGAACTGTGGTTATTCCTATGGTTATCATTGCATGCTAGCTTTCTCTTGCAATCATGATTCTTCGATATTCTTCGTATACAGAACCTACTTTAATTCAAGAGCTTAAGACTAACCCTCAACCCTAAAGCCTAAACCCTAAACCCGAAGCCTAAACCCTAAATTCAACAGCTCAAGCATCGGTCCTGGGAATCTGGCTGCTCCAAGCAGACCAGCCAGGAACACCCGGGATCCTGATATCGAGCAACACCAGCTCTTTACGTGCCGGGGAGAAGTAGGGGGGTTATAGGGTTTAGGGGAGAAGTAGGGGGGTTATAGGGTTACAGGGCTTTGTAAGGGTTTACTGCCTCAGGGTCTGAGGGCTTTTGGTCCTGGGGCTTTAGGCTGCTTAGTTACCGGTTTCAGGGTTTAGGGCCAGGGTTTTTAGGCCTCGTCGCAGGACTTGGGGATGACAAATTAGGGCCTGTAGACCTCCGCGCAGTAGATGTTGGCGCGAAGGACCACGATGCTGATGCTTCTGCTTGATGAAACAACCACGACCAATAATGATCCTGTTCATTAGTTGGGATGCTTCTCTCATTACTGCCACTCCAGCAAACATTACAGCTCTTCGATTGACGATCTGTCAGGAAATGCCGAACCCGAAGCCTGCGACTCTGAATTGCGGCCAGCCGGCGTCATGGTCTGTGCCATGGTCCCCTCTGGCGGAGTCTCTCTGAGGGATCCTGAGTAGAACCATCTGCTCGGCAAAACCTCCAACAACCCATCGTCCCTAACCTAATACAGCCTAAGGCTGTAAGCAAGCCCTATACACCATTTAACTTCCGGGGTATAGGGCTGTCGATTCTACTTGTGGGGCTCGCGACTCTGCGGTGGTCTGGAAAGGCTGCTTACATCTGCTTACACGTAATTGCCGCATACTCAGCTCAAGTTGCCGAGTGAAAGACACTAGCATCGCCATAGAGGTTGGAAAGATTTAGCAACAGCATTCAGACCACCCCGGCCGGGCCAGATTTTCCTGACTCCTTCATATTCCTCCAACGCAGGGCTTGATGGAACGATGCATCAAGGCTGGTGGCGGGTGGTGCACACCGTCTCCGGCTCGGTACAGCCGGCAGAGCGCCTCGACACTCCGACGCTTTGCCCTCTCGTCTGGCTTTCTTCCGGTTTGAGAGAGACAGTGCAGTGCCTCCGACTCTCGATTTTCAATGATCCGGTTCGACGGCAGGGAGGGTCCCGCCCACCCAACCCCCCTGCCCGACATGCCACTGGAACAGTGGGTTATAATATGACCCTGCGAGACTGGGAGCGTCCTCACCTCCGACTTCGAAACGATCGGATGGCCGGCCCTGCATGGCAGATCATAGGGTGCATTTGAGGATGCTGCGAGTGCTCTCGCTCTTGAAATGTTGCTGTTCTTTCGTGGGCGCTCTCTCTTTTTGTGCAGACACGGCAGATGCGACAGACCTAGCAACCCAGGCGACATCCTTGCTGCCGAAGGCACGCTAGCGACGGGGCATGGGCCTAGCCTGCCTCCGGCCTGCGACCTCCTCTGAGCCAAGCAACTACAAGACGGCACAGAGCTTAGAGGGGAGTGGTGCAGCAAGCTGTAAGAGACTCGGCGAAAAGTGGGGACTTGATGACTAGAATAGGCTTCTAGTGTTTTTTCTGCTACTACGCAGGGATTAGGAAGCCTAACAAGGAATAGAATGGTAATTTTTCTTGATATTGAGATTTGTTTCTGTTGCTGCTGCTGTTACTGTCATTATGATTATTGCTGTTGTCAGGTATGCAGGCTTCTACCAGGCTCTGACCTCGGAGCTTGGGAGCTGCGCAAGAGCCTCTTGCTTTCATCTTTAGGTTGAGGGTTTAGGGTTTAGGGACTTGCTTTTTTGCCCCAAAGCCCTCTTCTGACTTCTAATGCCCCACTTTGAACTCAGGTCTAAGAGGCTTTCAGGGAGCTTTAGGTGGGGACTCACAGCAGCAAGGACAAAACCAGCTGCATACCTACCTACCTACCTACCTACCTACCTACCTACCTGCCTACCTGCCTACCTGCATACCTGCATACATGCATACGTACATACGTACATACATGCATATATGCATACATACATGCACACATACATGCACACATACATGCATGCATGCATACATACACGGTTTGACATGCATATATACATCAACAAATAAATAAAATCTGCCTCCCTCTCTCTCTCTCTCTCTCCAATGTATATATATATATATGTCTGTATATGCTATTATGTGTAGGCATGTTGCATGTATGTATGTATGTATGTATGTATGTATGTATGTATGTATGTATGTATGTATGTGTGTGTGTATACATATATATATATAACTGTGCATTTATCCGATCCGTCCGGCCAGGAAGCCAACTGTCAAAGCTGCCCACCTAAAAGCATCCAAAAGCTTGTTAGCAGATCGCACACCTTGCAATCACATGACGTATCCAGGCTTCGGATAGCCAATAGACAGCAAGTACGGGGGAAGGCAACACGTCGCATAGGAGTAGTTCGACTTCCGACCAAAGCAGGCATGTTCGGGCATATGCCTGGAGCAGCAAAATGTTATTATCCACGTCCGCTTTGTCTTGAGAGGGGGAGTGTAATTCTCACAGCCATACTTCCCCAGCTTGCAAAGGTAATTGATCTGATCGCGCCAAAGTTCGAAGAGCATCTCAGTTCGGTTTTTGGAGAAGCACTCGTCTTCCGATGGTATCTGTCTCCAAACGTGAGCACGCGCGAAGGTGCAGTCTTTCTCCTGCTCCGACACCGCGAAGCATCTCTCCATCCGGAATCCGGCCTCTTCCAGGAAGGTCTCGGTCTCCCCCTCGGTGGTTTGGTCCGCGTACGTCATATGAGCGACCTCGTAGGGCAGCTCCATGACAATCCTGGGTTCTTCCTAAGCAGACCTATAAATTAAGGCACCATAATCGTGAAAGCATGCTATCCACGAAATCAAAAGGAGAATATAAATATTTGTAATTTGTTAGGGTAGCTCAAAAACTCAGCTCCCTCAGAAGAGCCCAGAAACCGGTCTATCCGTGCGAGCTGGTCGCCTGCAGACTTCACCACTTCCAAGTCAGCTCCTGAAGAATCACAGCAAAGCCTCTTGTTCGGGAGGGAGGGAGGGAGGGAGGGAGGGAGGGAGGGGAGGGAGGGAGGGAGGCAGAAGGGAGCGAGGGAGGGAGGGAGGGAGGGAGAGCCCTTTACGTATGCATTCTACCGTTTAGGGATTTAGGATCATAGGTTCTAGATGTGTCTCCCCTTTCCTGGTGCTCCCATACTGACATGCACAAAGTTTGACGGGTCACCGGCTAGCAGCATCTTAAGGTATGCAGGGTAAGAAGAACCCATGGCTCAGTTCTTGTTGCAAAGCAACATAAAGCTTTGGATACCATAGAAGCACTGGGATCTGTGGCAAATGATCGGTGTTCCTTGTTGTGGTAGAAGTTCTCTTCAAAACCTATGAAAACCAGACTAAACTCTCCAAACATCCTATGACGAAACACATACAAAACGGGGGCCTTGGTAATTAGACCATGGTTTTGGGCCGTTTTGGGGTTTATCATAGTATGGCTATGACAGGAGGTATTTCGAAAGATATAGGTAACTACTTAGGCTTCCGCCTGCTAAGACTGAGGGGGTGTTCGGATTAGGGAGACCCTTGGGGATGTAGACCCGGTCAGCAAGGTCCCTTTTCAGAGAGCCAGAAGTAGGGCTTCAGAAGGGTCCCCTTTAAAGGGGTCTCCCTACTACCCACAAAACTTGGGCCCTGCCTTGGGCATCGACCTTAAGGATCTCAACACGGCCGGGAAGGAAGCTCAGGACGTCTCGCAGCGACACCACCGCCACCTGGGGAGGCTAAGCTGGGGGTTTTGAGGGGGGCCCTGATGCTGCAGGGCTCTATAGGCTTCGAGGTTTAGGGCTCAGAGTTTCAGGCTTCACGGCTTTTTTGGGGTTCAGGATACCTTCAGGTTTCAGCAAAACAAGCGCCTTCATGTAAGGAGCACAAGCGCATAGCCTAGCTATTAAGAAACCTCCGCCTTCATCTCCTCTCGCGCTTTCATTCCAGGACCAGGGGCCTGGAGCAATGAACCCAGCTGTGTTTGATCACCGCTGTTAAAGTGCCATCCCGCTCCCTCGTAGGACCATCGGTAAAAAGAGGCCCAGCCCCTTGTGCTGTCTCCGACTGCCGCATTGATCAAGATCATCCGGGGGTGGGCATGTTTTACCACATGGTGTGAGTAGTGCAGGTAATCCGGCTCGAAGGCGATTACCCATGCTGTGGGATCGTGGTGCAGCCGCGTTAGAAATGTCGACTCTCTGTGCGTTCCGACATCAATGAGAACCTTTGCGCTCGTCGGCAAATCCAAGAGTGGGTGTGAGGGGCTATCCCTTCTTAACTTCGCGACGGGGATAGTGATGACAAGCTGATCACCTTCAGCCGACAATCGGCCGTGAACAGTCCCAGGTGCCGCCAGCACAGTGAAGGTGAGAAATGCGAGGATATGCGAGACCTTTGGCCGCGCCCTCCCCCAATCATCATGGCAAGCGGGTAGGCGAGGAGCATGGCGATGCATGAACCACGAGGCTGCTACAAAGACCCATATTCCATGCTTTTAGGCCACGAAGGCCGGTTGTTAACTCTAGGCCCCGAAGCACTAAACCGTTAAACCTGCGGCATAACTTATAGTGAAATGGTCCTGCTAGGGCTGCTAGGGATGAACCACAGCTTCAGACCCATCAATGTCACATCCTTTCCGGGCTAGCAAAGGTTTCGGCTGAAAGATGTGCTTAGGGTTTGCACGGTTGGAGTTTAGGAGCTCTTGGATTCGAGCTGAGGCAGCACTTCAAGGTTTTAGAGGTGGGGACGGGGTTCATCATACTCCTGGGTTTAGGACTATGAATCTACACACCCCCCCCCCATGAAGCCCTTGTCCTTGTAAACCCCTTTTCCAAGCCCCATGTCATGGCTACTGGCATTTCCTGCGTCGGGCAGGCAGCTTGAGCCAAAGTTCGGCATGTAGCAAAAGTTGTTGCAAGCTCACAGGTCTTTGCACTAGCAAGACGTGCAACATTTGTCCTTTGCGGTAAGGAATCAGGTTGCTTCAAGCGGATGTGCTTCGACCGGCTCTTGTTTTGTCACGCATCGCATGAGACAGATCGCGCCGGGACATAGCGTGAGCAAGGCACTCCGATGCGCTATGGCGCCTAGCATTAGGTTACGTTTTCCGCGTGGCTGCAAGGGTTGGGTGTGCCGGGAAGCCGACAGAATCGGATAATCTCTACACCAAAAGTGGGGGCCTAAACAATTAGAATAGGGTTTTTGGGGGTATACTGAAGGTAGGGTTTGGTCAGGGGCGAGGGATGGCTTCGAAAGTGCCTACTTCTTGCTCTTGAGCTTGGCCCTCGCGGCATGAACCATCTGCTCCTTCTGGATGAGATGACCTCGGAGTTCGGAGTTCGGCCCCTAAAATCCAGGGGATCCCAGGGCTCTCGGTGCTGGGTTCCACGATCCCAGGGCTTCAAGTTGCTGCTCTGGGGCTATACTGGCCTGGGGTGGGGCCAAAAGAAGGCCCGTGAGGCGTTCGACATAAACTTGCTGGAGAATGACTGCTTTTGGGGGCCTAAATCATCGGTATAGGGTTCGTGGGTATGCTACAGTGTGTTCATACAAGGGCTGAAGAGGGAATGCTCATCACTAACTATTCAGACCCCTGTATCCGTTTCGGGGGGTTGGGTTTCGGATCCGGTGCCGAGCCGCTGGTGTTTTCGACCAGATCCAGCATCTTCGTGATGTTGTCAGACCTGATTGGAGTCTAAGGCGGGGCTTCCCTAGAATAAGGGCTGGAGCATTGGCAAAGGAAATCACAATGATTAAATCAGGTTCGGGGTCTGACGTGTGTATGGTACAGTGATATGTGGGTGACAGCCAGCCAAGGGAACTGTGCCAGGCCAAAAAGCATTGCCATAGCAGGTTCGTATTTCCGGGTCCCTTCTTAGAGTCCCGAAAATATCTTTCCGAACTCCCACTAGAAGATCGGAGCTGTTCTGTTCAGAAACAGACTACACAGTCCTGCGCTGGTACCCTGTCATTGTCACTACCAAAAATCAGCAATGATCAGGAACCGCCCGCGACAGCAACAAGAGAAGAGGGGCCCTTCTTGAGGTGCTCTGGATCACAAATATCATAAACTACTGTGAGGGTTACTGAGTCCTGATGAGTGGTGAGGTGACAGCAAGGGCAATACTGTCCTAAATCTTAACCCTGAGCTCTGAATCTCAAAACCTGAGAGCTAAAGCCACACAGCCCAGCCCCTCCCAGCAGCTGCGCCCGAGGCCCCGACCAGCTGTTCAGCCGATCTATGTAGGTTTGCTTTTTACCTTCGAAGGGGTCAAGGCAGGGCACTGGTCTCCACGCGGGCAACTTATCCGTTGTACTCCCTGTCATGCGTAAAAAGGCGCCAGGGTAAAGTTTTCGGTGAAGAGGGCTTATGCGGTTACGAAATGGAGATGAAGTACTTATACTACCCGAAACCTGACATGAGATAACGAGACCCAAACTCTATTTCCGCATAGCCTCGCCTAGACCTCGAGGTCCAGAGCCGCCCCAAGGCGTCTCGAAGCTTCAGTCCAAGTCTGCCCTGAACCCTCACTTCACATCTTTAAGCCCCATGTCCCCAAAGCCCTGATCCCTGAACCCCGCACCTCGATTTCTCGATCTCTTGGCCCTACACCGGGCCCCCGGCCGAATTTGATGGTGCCCGCAGGACGGTCAATGCGCGCATACACGAACCTCAGGGCTAAGAGGCTTGGGAATGGAGAGTGTGCAAAAGGGGTTTGGATTTTTTTGGTTGGCTGGGGATTGCAAACTGTCTATGGATAGGAAGCGAAAGAACAAGCGAGTGCTCGTCCTTACATTTTCCTTCAACCATCCTAAACATTCCTAAATTCCTAAGCCGTTAGAGGCAACAAAAAGCCATCAGGCCCATCATGAGGCCAGTACAAGCAAAGGCAAGTTAAAGGTCACACCGGTTACCTCGTATATCTGTGCTCTCGGATTCCCATCCTTTTGCGCTTTTCACGACCCTACACTCCAGAGCCCAGCATCCGTGAGCCCGGAACATTAACTCCAAACGTAGGGCTAAGGCCTGAAGGAGCAAAGAAGCACAAACACGAGCTACTAGGCTCCAACTTCCAAACCCGTCCATAAGTCCCCTAGGCTCAACTCTAAGCCCCCAGCGAACTCTAGCTAAACCACGAACGCTCCAGCGCTCCGTCTACGCTCTGATTTCCCCAAAAGCCCTCCCTACCCTAGACCCTGACCCTAAGGGTCCATGTACCCAAATAGTAGATACTTTGGCCCCAAAGTACCCAAATGGGGGCTACTTGGTAGTCCCTCAGGGTGAGAAAAGGAACAGCCCCGACTTCTCGTCACAGCAACTTCGAGCAGACAAGCTCGGACAACTCCTCCTCGGTCTCCTTGTCCCCGAGGCCTCCGGAAAGTATTCGTGCTTACAGGTTTAACTTTCAGGGTGGCTATAGCAGGTACCGTCAGGTCCTGCACGGGTTATTAAGCTTGTCAGGATTTAAGGATTTGGGGCAGTCCGCGTTCAGGGATGTGTAGGGCTAGGGCGGCTAGGGTTTGAGAATTTTTGGAGTTCAAAGGCAAGACATAGCCTAGCACCGCACAGAGTGCACCGCACAGGTAAGGGCTGTACTCAGCGCTGTCTCTCAAGGCGCCTATGTATGGTAGAGCTCACCAGAATAAGGACCCACAACCCCGCTGTGTCTACCTGAAAGCCCTTAAGCCTTAGGCCCTTAAAGCCCTACACCCTGGTTCAAACCCTGAGCCCGAAAAAAGTAGAAGGCCTAGGCAGGATCGACTCAGGAGCGCACCGACGAGCTCGCAGAGTCTTTTCGTGTGGATCTGCTCGTAATACTCTGACACGACCTCCAGCCAAGAATCCAAGAAGTGCAAGGATTCCCATACCCTGCCACTGTTATGCGGTAGGCGGGGAATGAACTGCTTGACAGGGAGGCAACGGTAGTTTCTAGCCTCCGATGATTCGCCTAAACTCTCGGGTACCTTGGGTGTTCAGCTGGGAAAACAATCAAGTATGAACGGCTCGGGGAACGGAAGAGCTGTCTAGCAAGTCCCACCAGGCTTCCAACCTAGTCGTATCTGACTTTGCGACAGTCTGGTCCCCTACAGCCTCGACGGCAACTTGCGGCATACAGGTGTGACCAGCCCTGGCAGCCGACCTTTCCATGTTGAACCGCAAAACTCCCATAGAGGCCGCTGTGCGCGACGCTCGAGATCTGAAGTCCTCCGCCTTTAATCTCCCAAGCCCTGCGGTACAAAAAAAACGCCTGGGAACCCGCTGCACAGCTCTCTCCACCATGGGAAAGGCGCCTTGATGTTGTGCTGCACCACGCGCTTCTTCAGCAGCTCCCATCTTTCCTTGGCGCCCTCGTGGGGCGAGTCCTGGAAGACTGCGTGCTTCCTCAGCTCCTCCTCTTTGGCGAGGGGCCAGTTCACGATCTCCTCAAGGTCAGCGGCACTCTGGCTGTAGTAGTGGCTGCTGGAGCTTGGCGAGTTCAGGGTGGGTTTGATATTTTGGGATACTCGGAACCTTGGGGGGGGGAGGAGGAGGGGGTGATGATGGGTGAGGCACGGTGAGGCAGGAATGGTTTATGCACAGTCTGACATGAGAGCTGCAACAACTATTGAGGCGATTCCTCGGGCGCCATAGGGGCTTCAGCGCTGCGGTATGCAAATCCGGGAAAACAGCTCTCAATGGTCGAATTCAGAAGCCTCTGGGAGTTGGAAACCAAATATGCTCCTAGAGAAGTTTGCTGATGAAGATCCAGAGTACACCACCCCCAAAGCCCCAAAACCGATTGCATTTGTCGACCCGCCCTAACCATAAACTCTAAACGAGGTGGCGACGCTACCACATGCCATCGAATCGATTGCCTTCTTCATGAAGATCCTGATCAAGTTCCTGTACGTCGGAACCTGCGCCAGAGATCGGAGATCCATAAAACAAGGGGCCCTTGAATGGATCCTCGTTGTGAAGACAGCTGAGAAGAACACCTTCAAACAAGTTCGAATCCGAAACAGCGCCGCAAAATTGGATCCAACCTGAAGCGTTGTACCTTTCGGGGTGTAGTGACTTCCAATGGATCTTGGATGCCCCAGCTTGTGGACCCGAGGTTTCTTCGATCTTCCGGGCCCCCTTCCTCCAGGCGCGCCTTGTCTAGCTTTTTGCCTTCGAGGCTATCCAGCCTGGCATGGCCGACCCCGCTGAATGCAGTGATGGGAGAACCTGAGGCCTCATGGGCTCTGGGCCCTTTTTTTTGTGTGTGTCGGTTCCGCGTGGGACTTCTCGGGCTTTGGGTTCTGGATTCTGGAGCTACGAGCCGCTGCTGAGCTCCACGGCGAAAGAGGGAGGGATTGAACTTCAAAGCGTTTAGGGCTCCGGGTGTCAGGGTCTGAGACTGTCACGCATAGCCTAAGCCTAGAGGGCGAAACAGTCTGGGAAAACGAAAGCTGGCGTTAATTAGTCAGAGCCTTAGATGAGTTCAGGAGCGTCGAGATACCAAAGCAAACTAAATCGAAAACCTTGAAAGACAAGCAGGAGACGCTTTTGGAGCATGTCGTCATGCTCGTTGTCATAAGGAGACAGCACCTGAAAGCAACGCACGGGGGCTTCTCTGTCTGTTCATTCAATCAGGTTCGTAGGGCACCTTAGTCTGGAGAAGACCTGCGTGAGATGGCGACGTCTCGTGTCGCTCTACAGTATTTGCAAACTGTCTCCTGGGTATCGTCCTTGCTCCCCCATGCAGCCTCAGTTATAAGGCCTCGCTGCTAGTCAACCACCCTCGACTCAACCAATAGTCGACGTTGCTGACCTCCGTCTCATATGAGAGCGGAGACCGAAACTCCCTCACGGAGGTGGCCGCCAGGGAAAGTACAACCAGAAGAACTCCTGTGGTCCTCAGACGCCGGCCCCACCCTTCTCGTCAACCCTGTGAAAACCCACAGAAATCGGATAGCTCACGTCAAGAACACCGGCTTGCAGGGATTCCACAGGCATCCGAGGCCCAGGCCAGGTAGATGCAGTAGGCCTGAGGCCATGCTTGCAGGGCTAGGTGGGGGAATACACCTATCTTGTTCATCCCGCTTCAGAACCATCTTTAGCAACTTTCATCGTATTCTACATCAACTCTAACTAACTTGAAAAACCCAGCCTTGAACCTTAAGGAGTTTACAAGGCAATAGGGAGGGACTTACAGTAAAGAATGTCTGGATACTTGGCTCCTAGTAGGGCCTAGAAGCCTCGATAAACTGTGGCTGTGGCATCTGCGATTGAACGCTGTGCCCTATCGCAGTTTGCACTTGGCGCAGATATTGATTGGTTAGAATGGACATTTTTGTGGCAACGGCCCAATTATGCAAGCCTGTGTCTCACCACGCAGCATCCACAGACTCCGGCGCTGAAAGGGCACAGCGGAAAGCATCTAAGATTTCTGAGTCGGGGCCAAGCTGCGACGCCCATCTCTTTTGCCATGGACTACTCATCTTGAGGTTAGCTTGATGCTGTGGTTTGGAAGAGCTGTACGAGGCACTCGACTTGAGTGTACGACGAACGGATCTCTCCAGTCTCCCGGATGGGCTTCACAACTAAAAGACATCAGAATCTCCATATAGCCGAACAAAGCAACAAGCTGTCGTCGGCGACGTGCATACACTCATGCATGTCGGGCTATGCAGAAGGGCTCTACAGCTCTACACAACAACATCTTAATAAAAAGATAGGTAGATATGCGCGGCAAAAAGTGGGTAGCGGGATGGATGATCATGTAAGGCCTTTTGGCCCACAGTGGGGTCTGGCTGGACATCCCAAATGAGACAGGTCCAGCTGGTCGGGATGGGGGATGATGGGAGGTTCATTTCGGCTTCCGTGCTTTGCCGTGCCACACATAGGCGGCAAGTAACTACCAGCCAGGAACCGGGCCGTAAGCCACTCTATCCACTTGGACTCGTCGGACTTGACCGAGGGCGTGTTGAAGATCGCCAAGGTGCACCTTGCTGCCGTCTCGGTTTGCTGCCGAGGCTTGCTAGTGTCGGCCGTCGTTGCTATATGTGATGCTGATCCAATCTGGCATACACTAAATCATATTGAAGCTATTTCGGTTGTTCGGGCGTGTTGCTGCTGCCACTACCGTTGTTCTTCGTGACCGTTGTGCTACAACAGCTACTACTAGTTACTAGCAGCTACTAGCACCACGATTCTGGCTGATGACCTGTAAATGCATCATTGCGTCCTCCCTGTGGGTATGGCAAGGCTACAGAAGTAGGTAGCAGCAAGCATTGTTCGGCGCGTGTATCGCATGGCTCTTGAAGAGGAGCATTCAGACTTAGAAGAAGAGCAGGAGATAGGCCATGATTACAGTTTGCTGCTGAGCATGCATTCATTGGCAATGATTCCTTGTTCCCCATCTCTCACTCACCATGCCATGTGCCAATCCATGCCAAGCTCATATAGTCATAAACCTGTGGGATTTGCAGTGCTTGATTGGCGTAGCAATTTTGTTGTATGCTGAGCACCCAGCCTCCTAACCCACTTCGGCCGAAGCAGTTCGTTCTGTGCAACCGAAACCCGAGTTTCAGACATCCGAAAGCCCCGACCGAAAACCGTGAACACCGGGCCACATCCCAGTAATTATGAAGGGTGAGGCCCCGAGACGGAGATTATTGCCGAGGCACTTGGCGACATCCAAGAACTTCCCCTCATGCAGCCAGTATCTGATCCTCAGCCGGCACCCTGATACTTTCACTCGTAGATTCCAGCACCCGAAGCACCTGAATCATCTAAGCCTCTAAGCTTCTGAGCTACGCTCCTCAAAGCATCTCAGAGCCGGACATGTACTCGTAGTATCGGATTTTCAAGTCCTTCGCTCCACGCCCTTCTGCCCGGAAGGGCGCAGAAGACCCCGGCAGAAAGTGGAAAGTGTGAGAGAGTTATACAACCAAACCTCAAGGAGGCGGTACCGGTACAGGTTGCACCCCCTGAACACTGAGCCCGCCTTACACGCCTTGAACCCCTGGAGCCCCCCAGTGAACCGGATCATGAGGAGTCCATCCTCTTACAGTGGCAGGGGAGAGATTCAGGCCCGGGGCTCTGGGTACGCGATCCCGACGATAAACCCTGAAACCTAGACCCTAAATCGTTCTGGGAAGAAATTCGCGGAACTGCATGGGTCAAGCGGGGGTGGGAGGGCATCTCCTGGAAGTCGTCTGCGTCGAGGAGCTTCGGGTTGATCTTCCTACTGATGATCTGGGTCCGGACCTTCCAAGGCTGGCAGTACAAGAACTGTCGGATCCCAGAGAAGATTTGCTGCTCTGGATGTTGGGCTTTGCTTCCAGTGTTGCCTCTGCCTGCTCCTGCAATCTCTTCCTGGTGCTCCTCCTCTTTTGTTCGGGTGATAACCTCTGCAATCGAGCAAGGCCAAAGACCAGGAAGCTGGCACTTGAATGAACATGATGACATCGACGATGATACGAAGGTAGGGAGGAAAAAGGTGATTGTGATCATGGAGGTAGGTTCTACATTACTTGGTGAAACTGCTGATGTTAAAGTGGCGAGAACTGATCTTTTGGAGAATCGGTGGTGATGATGATGATAATGATGACGATGATGATGATGATGTTGGTGAGGAGGAGGAGGAGGAGTCTTACAAGAAGGTGGCGATGCCGGGTGTGGCGGTTGTAGTGCACGTCACGAAGATCACAGGGTGGTGATGATATGGCTGCTTCGGCTTGCACTTCTGTTGAGGCTGCTGCTGCTCCCATGCCTGCTCGACAAGCGCTTCTACTGCTACAGCGGCTGCAACAAAACATAACCTCGTCTGCTTGATACTGCCACTGCCAGTACGACTGCTACTAACCATCAATAACCAGTCTCCCGATCATAATCGTGACGCTACACGCGTATGCTGCTGGTAACGATGGTGGTGATGGTGGTGGTGGTGGTGGTGGTGGTGCTGCTGCTGCTGCTGCTGCTGTCGTACCTCCTCCTCCTCCTCTCATCCTACTACTAGCTGCTCCTGCTACGACGAAGACACGAAGCACTTAGGTGCTTAGTGCAGTGAATGAAAAACTTCCGATCTCAACAATTTGCAGACATCGCTAAGCCAGCCCTAAGTCAACCCGGAACTTTCAGCTTTGACTTTATACTGCATGCTCATGTGCCCCTCCTCCCACCCCCACCTCCCACCCCATATCACCGTGATGGTAATAAATATAAATAAGTATATATATATATATATACATACATACACAGACAACTACATACATACATACATACATACATACATACATACATACATACATACATACATGCATGCATGCATGCATACATACATACATACATAGATACATAGTCATCTAGTATTAATGATCATCTTGGGCCGCAGCACGCCCATTCGGCAAACGTGAAACCCACGGGGGTCCCCTCCACAGGGGCCCCTTATCATCCCTGTGACAAAACGAAACCCTAAACTCAACCTGTCCTGAGCTCCCCGCGAAGTCCTTCTTCGCAAGGACCAGGCGCATCTGATTCAGGATGTACTCCTTGGGTTTCACTGCTCTTGGGCTTCCCTTCTGGGTGCGTTCCTACGGTTTAGGGCATATGAGGCATAGGTATAGGGCTTAGAGCTTGTAGGCTTAGGGTTTAGGGCCGGCTTAGCGCCCTCAGGTGCGAAGTGGGGGTTGTGAATGCGAGGTGTCAAATGGCCCGGATAGGGCCCTTTAAGGTTCATGGACAAGGCCGTTGGCCTAAAGGGTTTATGGACAAGGCCGTGGTACAACATGGACCCTAAGCCCGTCAGAAGGTCATCACCCAAAGCCATAACAAACCTCGCCGACAATCTCTTGAAAGCTCAACTCTCAAAACCACCACGACCCTGGGCACTCAATCCAAAACCCCCAACAGTCTCAAGGTACTACATTCACTACAGTTCTCATAGACGGATCATAGGCCCTGTACCCGTGAAAGCCCTGTACAGAATAGCCCCGGCCCCCTAGCTTGAGCCACAGCAGCTGTCTTCTCGCGCCGTTCCATAGCTCCGAAGGACTCCACCTGTAGCAAAGCATGAAAGTCACTAAGCCGTCAACCCCAAACCTAGACCAGAAACCGAAGGTACCACCCCCAAAGCCCTCAGCAGGTGCTTGGGCTGTTCCCCTTTGGTGGGTGAAGCACCTAGAGGGTTTGTTATGGGATCCTGACTTAGGCATGAGGACTTGAAGGTGCAGCCGTGCAGCATTGTGGATCCGTGTGTTTGTGTTTGTCTTTGTGTCTGTCTGTCTCTCTCTCTCTCTGTGCTTGTTTCTTTCTGCTTGTTTTGCTGTGCTTGCAAAAGTGCATGTGTGTGTGTGTCTGTGTGTGAGAATGAGTGGGTGTATAAAAGGGGGGCCAAGCTTGGCCTGGATGTAGAAGAAGGCACCAGACAAATCCAAGAAGGCCCCATGAACCAACCCTCCACAGCTGCAGGGGCCCTGCCTGAACCTCTTGTATCAGGCTCGCTGCTTCGTCTACCTTGCCCTCCTCCTCCTTCATGTTGGCCTCGGAATGCCGGCCAAAGTTCAACAGCCTGGGGCAGACAAAGCAAGACGTAGAAGCCCAACAACATGTGAATTAGGGTGTGTCAAATTCTGACAAAGAATTCCTACTATATGTGTATATGAATATATATACACACACACAGAGAAGCTCGTTTATCTTCTGTTACTCCCGTGGAGCTCGATGGGTTCCGCCGTGCAGCTTCAAGAGGTAGTTGCGATATTCCTATACGTAGTCCCGTCACATGCGCAGCGTAGCATACTCAGAGTACTTATTCCAGGACTTCGACCCCTTTCCCAAGGCCCTCGACCCCTGCTTCCTATAGAGCCGCGCCGACCGACCGAGATGCAGGCCAACATCGAAGTGAGGCGTGCCTTCTCCACCTGGCCGCTGGACGCTCTAACGACTGAGCTCTGTTTCGTTATAGCTCCGTTTGCCGGCCGATTCAGGAGCAGCCGGCAGACTCAGACAAGTTTAGAGGGTTTAGGAGGATAGAACAAGTCTCGAGGCATAACATACAAAAACCAGTTGGTACACCACCGGTGTCCACGCACAGAAACAACAAGAACTCGAAGTCTTCGGCCCGCAGAGCCTCTGGATTAGTAACCGTATCTCCTAGTTACAGCTTCGTTCCCGTAGATGCGTACTGCACTTGATCCTAAACCCCACTCTGATTGTTGAATATTCCGGCCCCTACATCATGATCTGTCCTAGCAAAACACCAAACTCAAAAAGCCCTCATTGCGCTCTTTTGCAGCCCCCATTCTCATTATTAGGGCCGAAGCCCTGCAAAAGTTACCCTTATAGAACCGCTTAAAAGAACCTTATTCTAAGAAGCATGCTCCGATCATTGAGGCCCCTGTATTCAGCATGGCACTTGCGAGTCACTTGCGAGCCCTTCTCACACGTATACTTAGTCTATTCTCGTCTGTTTTAGTCCAATAGTCCGTCACTGTACTAATTGTAGTACATAGGGGGTTTATGATTCATTATTTACAGATTAGAACTTGGGGTTCAGGGTTTTGGTATATATGAAACAGAGACTGCAAGCGAACATACCATTTCCAAAGCATTACTCCAAACTTGTAGGGCTGAGTTGGGGTTCAGGCTTCAGGACCAGACGCCACTGCCAAGACAAGCGCGCCTACTCTCTGTGCAGTCGCACCTCCACAAAAATCTTGCCTTCTGTCACCTCGTTCAGCGTATTGATGAGGTCTAGCCTCTGCTCCTGCATCCAAGGCTTGTGGGCGTGCAGTCTAGATCAGTCTAGCCTCTGGGGTTTTACTCTGGCAGTGAATGTCCCCCTCGGAGATCCTGGTGGTTGGCAAAATAAGCCCGAACCCACCGAAACGGGATCCATCGACTAGAACTACCTGGCCGTGGATGTCGACAAGAGGACAAGACTGGGCTACGAGCTTGTTGGTGTGCCGTGTGGTCTAGTAATGAAGGTATATCGCCGACATACCCCCTGAAAAGATCGATTGACGACGGAAGCTACGTTTGCCGATTTGGATTGGTGGATCTTTTCCTGTCGCGTCTGCAGCTTGCGATGTCAGTAGCGCCTCATGATGCTACTCGTCGCTTCGAGCGCCTGCAGCGCTAGCTGCTCGCCGCGCAGCGCCGTCTGTACAGCTTGGCGTGCCAAGTCTCGCGTTCCATCCGCCCCACGATGGGCTTGTTCGGCCTGGCGTAGGGCTCTTTGTGCCTCTCGCAGAGCCTCCTGAGCCTTCTCGAGAGCACCCTTTGCAGCTTGCTTGGCTTCGTTGGCCAACGAATGCGCAAGCTGCTCCGCACGGATTCCAATCCCTTGAGCGGGCAGCGAGGGCTCATACAGAAGCTCGGCTCCGGGAAGCTCGTTTAAGGGCAGCCCGCGTAGGACTTTGCAAGCAAAAACCACTGCGGCGGGGCCTTGCTCGGCTTGGCAGAACCTGGAAAGCAATCTCACAGCTCTTTCGCATGTACTGCCATCCACCTGTGACCACACCTCGAATTGCCAGAAACGGCGCATCCGCTGGACTAGCTGCTCGTCTTCACAAGGCTCCAACTGTGCCAGGAGCCCTTGCGTTACGACCTGCCTACCTTCAGGGAGTGCCCTCAAGTCTCCCAGCCACTCCAAGGGAATCTCTGGCGCTAGTGCAGCAGGTAGGACACCACATGCAGCCAGAGTGCACATGAGAAGAGAGCCGACCTCAACTCTGCTCGCCAGGGCAAGCAGCAGGGCATCCTCCAAGTGGTGGTTCGCTGCAATGGCCACGCATTTGTTCGCCCGAGCCCATGTGAGAAGCTGCTGAATGTGCCGGCGATCTTCTTCTATGCAGGAAAGCAGGGCAGCCATGTCTCGCGACCCATGCGGTGCCCAATCAGACATCACTGCATGGAAAATGGAAGCGCGTGCAACCTCGGACATGTTGCCACCCAGAGCTGTCAGCGGGAGTTCTGTCTTCAGCATGAGCCGGATAGCTTCCGTCTCATCCGTGTTGGCGGCGAACACGAAAAGCTCTCGAGCCGCTGCAGGCTGCGCATGGGCCAGACATGCCAGGACAAGCCGAAAGACCTCTTCAGGGAGCAGCCTGTTGAAGACCATGTGGCGAAGCAATCGCTCAAAGTCGGCACTTGACAACCGATCCTCATGGTCGACGAAGACTTTAAAAGCGAATTCATGATGCCCCCAAGCTGTTTTCGGCATGTTCTTTAGGCGCCTTTGGCCGTCTTGACGAGCACGGAACCGGGCAGGGTTCTCCCTGGCAGCTTGCTGGGCCTCAAGCAAACGCAAGGCCAAGCCGAGGTCGGCTTTGGCCCAGTCGTTGAAGCCCTCGGCCAAGGCTTGGGGCGGAAGCCCCTGGAGCCTCTCCAAGAGGCTGGACCTGATGGCAAATGCCAGGTCCACCTTGGAAACCAGCGTCACAACCAGGGACACGGAGTCCCAGGCGCTTGTCTTTGAAAGGGCGGCAGAGGTCAATGCAACTTGCGAGGCAGCCTCGTCCTTGGTCGCTGCGGCGAAGGCGAGGAGCAGCAACACATCCACGACATCTTGCAACCACCTTTGCCTTGGAGGCATCTTCTGGGGGGCCGGGAGCTGTCAAGCCTAGTCACTGAAAACATGATGGGAAAGAGACGATGACATGTCGGGAGACCAGACCTCCGTGAACGGGAGCACCCCCTCCGCTATCAAAATCGTCAAGGCTGCTCCCGAAAGTTCAACCAGAATCGGGGGACGGGGGCACGTGAGTGGATGCTCGGTCTTGCATTGACTAGCTGCTTGAAGTACAAGTAACAAGTCATGCATCATGAGTGAAGCACTGCTAGTGACTTCGGGCAGGGCCAGGATTCTCAGCAAAATGTAAGGACCGTCTAGTCATGAGTCATGGGTGACTTCTTGCCCTGACTCTAGTTCGTTTGAGAGCCAGCAACATTGCGAGTCGCAGGTTTCGAGGGTACGTTGCTCCGCAATACTGTCTGTAGCGACAAAAAGACACCACATGTAAGGCCAAAAGCAGCTGCTTGACGGAAGCACGTCGGAGCCCGGAAAGCCGCGCATTTCACAGGCCTGACCAAGGAAGTACGCGTCACGAAGCAACTCGGTGTCCATATGCTGCAGCCCTTCGTGCGATTGACGCATCACTTCGAACATCACCTCGGCCGACTTGCGGGCTATGTCCGGAGCAGTCCGGATGTTCTGCCAGTCCTGCTGGACGAGATTCAGCCACAGAGCCACGTCTGGATGCCTGCGCACCCAAGACACTGTCTCGGAACCCTTGAGCTGAAGTTGGCTCACAACGCACCGGTCTTGCAGAATGGCCCCTCCGACACTCAAGCACACTTGGTATGCCGGGATGAGATGGACTTGCTGCATCTTCCGCTTCACCTGAGCCATGGTCCAATCGTCCCGAACACCGACTTCCCGAACCTCCCCGGCAATGGAGCACAGGCGCAGGTTCACCGCCGGGGCGATGCAATTGCACTTCCTCTGCATCCACTTCTCCCACGGTTGCAAAGCTGCGAACGTATAGTCACCACCTCCAGAGAGATGCATCCGACCAGGGCAACCGAATGTATCGTGATGATCGCACTGAGCCCCTGGGGAGTACCATCCCTGCTCTCGTCGCACCATGCCACAGCTGTCGCACTGCAAATATCGGAGACTGCGGCAGTAGCAGTCCAAGCGTGTCTGCCTCTCCCACTCCCTTGGTTGCTTGCGTGGTCTCTAACTGGCCTCCATCATTCTGATCTCGGATCCAAATCCTCGAAACCCAAAGCTCTAGCAGAGCCAAGCATCGTTACATCGAAGCATGCGGGAACCGCCCTCTTTGCCAGCGACAGCTGCCCTGGGCAGCCGTGGGCATCTCGGTGCGGGCAGCAACCGGCTTCCCATCGCCAGCCTTTCTCTTTCCTGAGATGTTGAGGGGGCTCTTGGTTGGTTTAGGGTTTATAGGGTTTAGGGATCATCATCCCCTCACAACCGTTCTTTTGGGGAGCCCCTGTCAAGATAAATACTCAGGTTTGCACATGACCCAGAATCGACGGAGGACCCCTATAGTTCAGTTCTGAGGAGGCCCGGTATACTCCGTAATTGACCGGTTCAGGGTATAAAAACTACACGACACCTCCCCAAGCTGCCCACAGCGGTCGCAGCGCAGGTAGCATGACAGCAGCTCCGTATGCCATAGCCCTTCCAAGCACGTCCCGGGCATGCCAGGGCTGAATTCAAGACTTCGGCCTTTAAAATACAGCGGGGTTCTGAAGGGCTGTTTAGAGTTTGTGCAGCCTTAAGGGAGTTGATAGGGCTTTCTACTGCAGCATCCTGCACGTTCTCACTCGGGCTTTCAGGTTAGACTCCGAGGAGGTTTGACAGGTTTAGGGTTTCATTGTCATGGGTCACGTCCTATATGTACCCAGTCCTGCACAGTGTGCCAGGGCAGAGCATGCTACCTGTCCTGACATGTGCGGCAGGTAGCAAGATCTCTGAGCTCCACAGCCAAAGCCCTGGCATTGATCCTGCCTTCCCCGGCACATACGCACTCGCAATCGGAGCCCCGGGACTGAAGCCAGTTGCCCTTCTAGAAGATGTTCGCACTGGGATTTAGCCCTTGAAATCCATTATGCCAAGAGCATCGGAAGATTGACAGCTGGTTTTGGGACTTCGCATCAGCAGAAAACCAATCCTGATTCCAAGCTTCGAGATCGCCATAGTCCCACACAAGTAGCAAATGAATCAACAGGATTCTATAATTAGTGCACCTGCTGGTCCACTACGAAACTGTCTGAAACCAACATGCACCAAAGTGCATCCCAACAAAACTCAAGCAAACTGGATCCCGCTCTGAACCCTAGAACCAATGCCCAGAATAGGGCCGCCTTCTGCAATCCGTCCAACCAGCTCATGGCTAGGTGGACCTCGGGTTTGGAACAGCGAATTCGAGTGCTTTCGGACCTTCTGCTTTGGGTGTGGCTGGGAAAACGGGGGGTGGGGGGGTGGGGGGGGTGGGTTCGTCGTCGTAGTAACAGTAACAGTATAGCAGTATAGCAGTATAGCAGTGCAGCAGTATAGCAGTATAGCAGTGTAGCAGTATAGCAGTGTAGCAGTAGTAGCAGTAGTAG